>DWJZ01000693.1:0-29037 GCA_018249125.1 Asbolis capucinus
GCTTATGATAAAAATGCATTGTCATCAGTGTGAAAACTTTATGCGAAATTTCCGCTCCGTAGTGTTAGAGGAAATAGGTTAAAATTAAGCTTGCAGGATTTGACCCGTAACAAACAAATATACTAACATACTAATAAACAAACAAACACTGCAAGTAAAATAAAAGCTTGTAAAAACTATCATAACACTTCAAATGTGAATCCTAAGCGAATGACGTATACGAGACACGAACGTAGAACGTAACGTAGAAATTTTCATAGGTTAATTACTACTTCAAAACCAAATTAGATTTTAGTAATAAGTAAATTTTCCATATAAAATATTTGTCAAAAGAAAAAACATACGTTGTTTTTTTATAAACAGTCATCAGGCCACCAACCAAAGAGCAATAATATCTTTATTGCAGTTTTAATATTCTTTGCAGTATTATCAAATCTCTTAAGCTTCATATATACATACTTAGCGGTAACTTATTAATTTAAACTTATATTTTAATACCAATAATATATTGTCCAAGACATAACTACTACTCACTGTGTCTTCATTCGTACGTAGTCGCTATTGAAATACAAAACATTAGCATAAAAATATAATAAAAATGTTTAACTTAGTTCTTGCAAAATCCGCATGAGGTCGCTATATTAAATGTTAGCAAAACTTCGCATGACTGGCTTGATGGTCAAGTGGTTGATAAAACTGTTATGGCGGAGATTGTGGTTTCATAAAATCTATAAAAACTACTTGAACGTCTCCATATATAATTTTCTTCCCTGTGCAGTTTGTGTCATAAAAGATAAGCCGTCTGGGGCGGTGAACATGTTGCGCGGGCGCAACGTGATTATCGATAAAAACAAGTAATCAAAAGCAGGTGTACGGCGGCGGTTCTGTACACAAAGGATGCTGCGATATTGTTATGTTTTGATCATTGTTTTATAAATTTTTCTTTTATTTTTATCGCAATCCCACATAATGAAAAACTAAATACACTATCGATAATGCTTATCGACAACAATAATGCGCATCACTATGCCCGTCCATAAGGACCGTGAGTGGGAGAGCGAGCAAAATACTCGTTTCGACGCTCCGACGTTTTATGACGCAAATTGCACAGAAAAAATATATACTATAGTCTTAATACACTTAAAAATGTTACCCGTCAATAATAAAAATCACTGCAAATCTGACATCGCCTGACGCACAAACGCACTCAGATTAGGGAATTCATGGTCTATTACCGCATCAAAGAACAATTTATTGCTCGCTTGAGAATGATCTATTCCCTCAAGATCCATGTACGTATACGGTGCTAGAGCTAAATGATTGCGTATACTCAACTTAGCGTCTGCATCTGGTATCAAGTGGTCCAACTTGCTGACGAGTTGAGGATGAAGATCTCTAAATATGAAACCCTTCTTCCTACCACTGAGACATTGCTCGTAGAAGCAATTGATGAAGTCAAACGTATACGCTCGTAATATTTGCTTCTGTTCCTTGAACTGTGGCGCGTCTCCGTATCTCTGTTTTATTACCGCGAAGATATCTTTGTACCTGAAACAAAAAGTTTTATTGGCACTGTTAGTCAGAAATGGTTATAATTAATAGAATTTAAATACTAACAGCTTTATTTGAGAACAAATATATAACAGTAAAACAGTTAGATTTTTAGGTACCTTTAGAGCCTCGCTTCGCAGGCCCTAGGAGGCCTAGGCAACTAGGTTCCTGTAGCCCATCTTCAAAATGAATGACAATGACATTTAGTGCAACAGACATCATATTTGATTATACATACATATAAACTGGAGAATATTCTAGACGAGGTCGTAGTAAATGTGGTGTCGAACTGAGTACAACTGAGTGGCTGTAGTAAGATTGAGTCGTCATAGTAAGTGTAATGGGTCGTAGGGATGTAACTGAAGGGATGTAGTAAGAGAGAGGCGTCATAGTAAGTGCAAAGGGTCGTAGGGATGTAACTCAAGGGCCGTAGTAAGAGTAACTCAGGCGTCATAGCAAGTGTAAGGGGTCGTAGTGGATGTAACTGAAGGGCTGTAGTAAAAGTAACTGATGCGTCAAAGTGTAAGGGGCCGTTGTGTAACTGAAGAGCTGTAAGTGTAACTGACGTAAGCAGCATGCCAGCGGTGATGTCCAGCAACGCAGCGGAAGGCCCAAGCAGCGCCAGGCCGAAGGTGAGCGCGGAAGGAGCGCGCGACCATCTCCCCACAGCGCGCGCGCTGCTGCACATGACCCGCATATCGTCTGGAATCAGTAGTAGCGAAGTTAATAAAAGCACCTTGTAGTTTATTGTTTAGGAAATTACTAAGGGTAAACTGACCGAGTTGCTGGTGTCATAGACTCACCAGAGACTAGATTTATACCTCTAAATTGTATGAACATATTTGTGTCTGAATAATGTGCTTATATAATTATTATTATATTATAAACTACATAGAATTCATTTCATATTACAAGAACGCGAACGAATAAACGTGATAGTAAGCCTGTTGGTAAATGATTCCAACCACCCATGGGCATTAACAACACCAGACTGGGGGACTAACGTGTTGCCTGCCTGGAAGGGAGTAATAGATCTGCTCATTTTTATATGAAATTTGATACACCAATAGACAAATCGAATCTTAGGACATTGATCATCATGTTAAATATCAATAAACCAACCAGTGTTGTGATACAGCTGCTGCACCTAGCTGAATACATTCCGATTTCTCAGTGAATTGTATCCTACCGTAACATATCGCACCGTACTGTACCGTACCGTATCGTACCGTACCGTTCTGTACCGTATTGTACCATAGTGTACTGTACTGTGTTGTATTATTGTGTGTACATATTTTTATTCATTATCGGATTTGCAGTGATTCTGTGAGCAATAAAGTTTTCTTTCTGTTTTTCAATTCCTGCGGCTATAGGTTAATTTACGCACCAGGATTTGCCTGCAGCCCCTTGTCGCACATGTCACTGATCTTGGCCTCCACCAGCATCAATACCTGCGGGTAGTCAGTGTCACACTGTCGCATGCTCATAAAGTACTGCTGGCTCCTAGTGCTGGCATACACCTGGAAATAGGCGGAATAGAATATAACTGATGTTGGTGAAAATGAAAATATATTGCCTTTAGTAACAATATAAATTATATAGGTCATAAAATGAACATTATATTTAAAACTAAGTTTGAATATTTTGATTAGGTAAAAAACTATTCATCTTGCCAAATTAGATCAAACGCCAGCTGACGCCACCATTTGTTCTTATTTTCGTTATCATATCTCTCTGTCATACATATTTTATTTTCCTCTTCAATACTTCTTTCAAGTAATACGGGTTCAAAGGACACATATCATTACTTATCGACGACATAAAACAGTAAGAACTTAACTTTTTAGAGTAACGCCCTTGTACGGCAACAAGAAGGGCCTTAATCCTATTAGTTACACTAATGAGTTACGCTCTTACTATTTTCCGTCATAAATATAATTAAAATAATGTTTTACATTAAATAACAGTTTTATAAAAGAAAATTAATAGCGAAGTTACTTACAAGATTACTGTACAGGTGAGTGACTGCATTCATGATGGAACATTGTTCGAGAGGCGAGGAACGCAAGTACACCTTGCTGAGAGAGTCTAGTATAGATGCCACGTGTTCCATGTTATCCACGTTGACCCATTCCACTAGCTCCAATATCTGTGGAGAGCAAATTATTTCATTAACACAAAATTGCATGGTAGGTAAAGAAAACGGATTGAAGTCTATTCCGTCACACATCGATTCATCCATCCATCCATCCGTCCATTCGTCCATTCTTCCGTCCGTCCGTCCATCCATCCATACAACGATAACTTCCGGGACCGACAGAACTACGTAATAGAAGGATGAAAATATAATCTTTTTAATATTAACAGTTTGTGAGGATAACTGGATGGATAGATGAAGATGAATACATGGATGAATGTTTGTGCATCTTTCATGCAATAACTATTGAAAGAGGAGAATGCAATTGTTTACAGAAAGAGATTGCTTGAAATAATACATAGTCCACTTTTTATGAACATGCCAAGTAGATGAAGACGCGGTTGGAGACTGGAATATAATGATATGTTATAGTACCTCAGCAAAGAAATCCTTTTCATTCCAGAAGGGCAGGTACTGCGCCAGGAACCTGGTGATGACAGGGATGCCTTGCAGCAGCGTGCGCTGGAGGACCGACAGTCTCCTCAGCAGGTCTTGCTTTTCAACATAGCTGTGTGGGGATATGTCTAGGAAACCTGACATATCAGAATACATCAATTACAATTTATAGTGTAAACTCTTTATAACATTACCCTTTATAACGATAAACTCCCTATAAAGTAGAAGTGAGCATAACTTGGTTGGTTTATATTGAAACCCACATACATCCACTCCATACAACAATAACTCTCTATAACAATAAAAAATGCTCAGTTTCTTGAGTTTCGTTATAAAGAGTTTACACTGCATTTATGTTTTACATGTTATTGAATAACATTTTTGAAACAAAAATTATTTCAGGATTGACCCTTCAGAGTGTAACCGATAGCTTTTATTCACCTTACATTTCATCACTTCAGGCAATGAATTTTCAAAAATACAAGAATGTATTTCAGATAATTCTGATGATATGTATGAAATAATAAGTAAAATTAAAAGTTCAACATGACATGACTCTCTATAGAGGAATCCCTATATTGGTGAGGTTCAATCTTACAAGTGGAGAGCAGGTGGTGCAGGTCGTGCGAGAGGAATGCTTGTTCGGCATCAGTGGCCAGTGCGAGCAGCGTGATGCCTGTCGTGTTGCAAAGCAGTGCGCGTAGTCGCGCTGGCCGGCATAGTGGCTGATGTACTGCACCTTGCAGGAGAGATGTTGCACTGGAAGATATTGAATGGTGTTAAGTGGGAGAGACGTTGCACTGGAAGATAGTGGACCACTGCTACCCTTGTATATTTGTCGTTTAAATTCAGCAGTCATTCGATTAAAATTTGGTATTCACATTTATATCAAATGCTCTTCAATGAAATTCAAATCTATAGGATTGGATTGCAGTTGACGTTTCGTTGATGAACGACTTTCGGATTAATCTCGGTGGGGGTGCAGTTGAAAGCCGATTGCGAATGTGAATACCAAATTGCACTTCAACGATAAAGTCGCTACAATGTTGCTACGACTTGTGAAACAAGAATCAGCTGGCCAGGTTCAGGTGTTTTATTGTGAAGGTACAGAGATGATTGAAGTTGGCTGACATGTTATCATGAATAATTAGCTACATATCTGTATATGGAAGGTTTTTAAAAAACCTATACTAGTGAATAATCCTTAAGAGATTTGATGAAACACACAATCGCAGAACGCAAAATACATTTTGTTAAACATTGTACCACTGAACTGGGAAAGATCTGCCTCCTAGTCCACAGCTTTTCTTAAAGTTATGTCATATGCTATTTTTATTAAGAAATGGTATGCTCAATAAACTATTATTAATAATATTATTTCTTGCACCTACTCTGGAAAGTCATGATAAGTCTTCTGCTGGCTGCCCTGAGCATACTGCTTTGATCCAACATTCATAAACTCCATGTTGGGAACAAGTGGATCAGCCTTTTTATTTTTACCACCCACCTGAAAACAAATATAGTGACGGTTGAAAGGCAAAACGTACTAAGCAACATTTACCCAATTTTACATTCATCTAAAATGCGAATATTTAGAAAAACAAAGTTAAATTTACCCACTTCTTTTGTAAGATAAAAGTAATTTTAAGAAAAATATAGTTTTCTTAAAATATTTGATTGACAGGAATGCCTTCTGTAATCCCTTAGCACCTCAGTTGATACTAATATATAATTCATAATCATTAATTTCTACTTATGTATTTTAAAGAGAAGTTCTGAAATGTAAAGTATTTTTATTTTTTATATTTCTCCTCAGCATTTTACCTACTACTGCCACTTCCATAAAATAGGGTAATTGCTATAATATTCAAGTTCTAATGTTGCAGAAGGCCTTTAATGGCTATTATTTACCCATTAAAAAACCTAACATACCACATCATCATTTAATTAAAATACTGAGTAACAATAGTCATCTTACTTTAGCATAAAAAAATATACTCACTGAATTTATAGGGTTGCAAGATTCCACCATCCAGAAAAGTCTTTGCTGGTCTAACCCACTGTCTTGTAAGTGGCTCTGAAAGGTAATGTAACAAGTAATTTTCTAATACCACATACAAGAAATAAGTAAACAGGACTGAGTCACAGTAAATATAAGCAAATTAATGTGATCACAGGAATTGAAATATTAGCTATAAAAATTCCATTTATACAATTACTATCAGCATTTAGTCAATTTTCTCTATCTATACATATATTTTCAATAATTTAAATAGATCTAAAACCAAGGTTTAACTTCCATTATCTTCCCTAGTTCTAACTATGAGCAGGGTACATGCAAAATAGAATATTTGTTATAACCCACTGACCTGACAATTTTTGAAACGCTCAACAAGTACCGGATTTAACTTCCTAAATGAAGTATGTATAGAGATGGATTGCACATCATTAGGGACACACTCCGGCTTGTAAGACTTGAATAAACCCAGTAGAACTTGAATCTGACGATACATATTCTGTATGGATAAGCAAATTATAATCATATAGGGGTATTAGCACAAACTGTATAATTCTAACAATATCTCAATTATTATAACTAAATTTCATTAGGATATAGACTTTACAAAATACTACAACTTTATTATCTTTCAACTCTGTCATCACATCACTTATGCCATATGACATCACGGAAACCTAAACCAGGATATTGGAGTTTTCTACATAACCTGCCCATAAGTTCCGAACATTCTCAATCATTGATATGTGTCACCAACTGGGTTAGGTCTACACAGTGTATCATATCATAACAGCACAAAATAAACACGGAACTAAAAAAGTAGAATTAAATAAAGTATTTTGTTACTAACCTTTTTTCCTTCTCTTTTCTTAGCATGATCAAGTAGCTCAAGAGCTCGTCTTCTGGTCACATCCACTGGCTTTGTCAGAGTATAAACTAGCTTCATGCAATGAGTTGTCTGCAACAATTTAATGTGATTTTCTCCTTAATAACTCACAAGTTCATTAAGAAATCCATTGATATCTAATTCCTATAATTGATATTTATGAACTCTAGTTTTTTAGTTGATTAACCGTAACAATTTGAAGATAGAGGAGGAATAGAAAGAAAAATAAACAAAAAAAACTTGCATTATAGAAATTCATTACATACATCTAAGAGGAAAGGAAGGAAAAATTGTAAACACACTGAGAAAACTTACCAAGCCTTCATATGATAACATAGAGTAAAATATTTCATATCCTGAATCTAAGGAATTCATGTCGATACAATCACTGTCCATCGCAGCTGAAATTAAACAATCATAATTATACACTAAGAATACTATTAGTGTTACAAACAAGGATGCAATGTAAGAAGACTAAGAAAGAATAGATGCTGTACATTTTTTAAGCAATCAAGGCCACAAATAACTCCAATGAATCCCAGACAAACCAATAATATATTGCTCCAGACTAAAATGTCAGAAGTTCGAAGAATAACAATTTAGAATAGGATTTTGAAACATACCTGTAAGCCAGTCTAAAACAAATCCTATCCTAGGAAAGTTTGACTGATTTTCGAAATTTGCCATCAGCCATCGCAACGAATACTCAATGGTTCTCTCTGTTATTCTTTCTCTTGGTACCATACATGTACCTAAGCTTATCCATTTTGTAATAGCTGAAATTTTTAATTACTCATGTAGGACTATATAAGTGAAGGAATGAATAGAATTGTGAAACATATTTAAACATAGTGAAACATAATTACTACTTACGTATGCTTAAATTTAGCCAAACTTTGAACAAAGTGTGAAAGCTTTCGTAGTCCAAGCCATAATTATCAACAGCATAAGCCAATTCATCAACTTTACTTTGAAACAGATCTTTATCAAAACCCTTCTTCAAAGATTTTATATACTCAATTATATCATCTACATCTGCCATTGCCTCTCATATATTATATTTTGCTTTTCAGTAGATAACGATATTATTTGTTATTCACACAAACACAATCAACTTTGCAAAAGTTGGGAAATTCAAACCAAAAATACGTTACAGTTAAATTTATGATTGGCTTCAAAGACTTCTCAAAATGTCAACTAATAATGTCAAACTCCAACTATAGAGTATATTGAGCTATTTTCATGCGTCAGCTACATCCTACAGCCTTTATTCTTCTCGTAATCACATGAAACTTCGAACCTAATTTATTGTTTTATATTTTATCATAAATAATTAAAAATTTATTGATTAAAAAATACATTGGGTTTTAAAGCAAATATTTTCTTTAGTTTCATTTTGTAAAAATAAAGGTTTAATCTATGTCTCAGATATTAAATATGCCTAATATCCAAGCAAATGTCAAACACGGAGTGCATGTTTACAAAGCTTGCTAATAACTATTATTTATTGCAAATTCTATTTCACAGTATCACCACTTGCTAATTGTTTCGCAGTATTTTACTGCTTTTCATAAAACTAAATAATTTGGTATGAAATATTTTGTTAATACTATCATATTTGGCATGTCTATGATTAAGTAACGAGATTCGTAAACAATCGACATTTGATTAGCTTGGTTGCGTATGGTTTTTAAATGTTTGGTGTGAAATATAAAAAACATTTGCGCGCACGTTCGGCAAATTTCCGCTACAACATAGTCGTTTCTTTTATACTTTAATGAATTAACATAAATTATTACAAGTTAATAGTCTAAATATATCATATTATTTTTATGTATCAAGAATAAAACAATAAGTTTTATGCCGTAAATTATCTATATTTAAGAATAAATATCCACACCATAATAACGAAAGTTATTATACATCAAAACCCTCTTTTTATTTAATTTGTTATTACTTTTTCAGGATAAAGTTGGATTATTATTCACAGAAGGCAATTATATTGTGAAATGGAAACAACTAACAGATAGATCCAGCGTTGATATTCCCGGGGGATTAAAGTTTGAATTAAAAAGCAATGATAATTTAATTTTTTGCCTGTATAGACGTAATGTGAACAATTTTTAAAAACTTTTAGTATGTGCCTAATAAGTCACATTTTTTTTTTTATGAAGTCTGCTTATAGAAACTCACGGACAAATATCGTTATATAACATAAGATGATGGCCCCACAGTGTGATTATGTGGCAGTTTAAAAGTCATTCTGGGGTGAAGACGTTAATTTGCAGCTGAAAAGCTAGAAATCAACGAAAACCTACAACTTTACTTTAATAACAGACAGAGAATTTTAACGTTTGTTTTTAATTTTAGCATGAATTCATCAATATATCTTATTTTGTTATTATGTGTTTATCGTGGGGTAATTCAGTATTCTTAGGCCTGTTATCCCTATAGCCATAGACAATACTCAAGCTATCCGTTAAATTTCGCATCTCTACTCTGCTTGAAATGTCAAAATGAACGAATTGTCTCAATTGTCGTTTGAAGTAAACAGTATGGATATTTGCCAGTAGAGTATTTAATAAAATATGGTTAAAATAATTTAATCAAACAGTGGATAAACACAAATATACGTTAGCTGATAAAAATGTGGCCCTCGCTTCTGAATCTGAGCCGCGACGAATGTCAGCGGACGCTCAGAAGACTTGGTATATATTTAGTTTTATAAATGGCATTCGTTTTCCCTCCTATGGTTTTCTCGCCTTGTGACCGTTTTGTTTAATGATTGTTAATGTGAAAAGTGTTTTGTATACGCGTCCTATATCTTGGATTATGTATTTGTTTATAGAATTGGATGCCTACTCGAATATGATCAATGTGTTTAGAGCACAAGGGCCATTGGAAGACAACAGAAAAAAGTTGCTCGAGGAACTGCGCGCCGTTTTGCATATTAGCAGCGATCGCCACAACGCCGAAGCGCGTCGCGTGTCCAACGATGAACTATTAGCAACAATAGCTGAGCAGTAAGCTTTATTTCAATTATATTTTTTGTTTGAAGTTCATGATTTATTTTTAAATCTGGGTTCTAACAGTGTCAAAGATGGCTGAGCTTGAGCTTGTGTATATAGTGTTGATGTGCATCATTATATATTTGAACAAACACTTGGATTTATTCTAATAAGATTGATAATGAAATGTAAAATTTGAGTTATTTAAATTGTCATTTATTTCTCAGCCTTGTAGATATTTCTAGACAGTTTGACAATTGTAAATGTTAATCTACTTGTGTGGTATGATTTGCATTATTGTTATTCATTATTCCCTGAGAATTAACAAGTAGTTATATTGGTTTTACTTTTAATAGTTGTATAAATTTTTGACACATAACCTATGAAGAATGATCATATTTTACTTTTTACTGTCAAATAGCAGACTTATTTTAAAAGCTAAAATTATTTTCCTTAAAATTTACCCTTTTTATGTATAGTTATATATTTAATATAAAGCTTATTTTTTGTGTCTATGTCTGTATGTATTATTTCAATATTGACTTAAAACCTACAAATTTGAAATAAGATTAGATTATACTAACATTTATTTTACTTTATGGTTATAAAAATCAATATACAGAGACACACAATTTTCTTTATTAGCATCATTTATTTATAAATTAAACAATGCTTACACACCTGTACTCATGCATTAGTACTCCTTGTATTGGACACATCCTGGCATGGACAACACAAATAACATATAACCCAAAAACAATCATTCATCCGTCAAAAAATGTCTGCTCTAGCTGGGAATTAGACCTGGGAACAACTTAGCAGCCAAGCCCTATGATAAGGGCCATTGCCCCCAATTAGAATGAAATAAGTTGTCCTTAATATTATTTTGTATCTATCCATCCTTTTTAAGGTTAACTGGTCCAAATACTGGATTAGGATGGATTTGCGAAGGAAGAAGAAGAATTCCCTTACTGCCTCGTGGCATAGCACAAACAGTGTACACAGAAATAGCTGATAAAATTGCTGAGAATGCTGAAATTGAAAATGCCGAGTTAGAAAAGAAACTGGAGGCTGAGGAACTGGCTGCTCCTCGGTCTAATGAGGAAGAGTTGACTGACACTGAAGGACTAACAGCTGAAGGTACTCAGATGAATGAACCAATGGATGAAATAATATATCCCCCTCTTGCCATGGAAGATCATTCAAGTAAAGTAAGTGGTATAATATTAATAAAAATAAAAGTAAAGAAAAAATAAATAAAACGCTATAATTTCTATTTTATATGTATACATTGATACATAAAAGAAAATTTTATATTGATCATTCTCTCATGTTTTTTGATTAATTCCATAGATTTGGGAAACAGAATTAATATGTCGAAAAAGAAAAATACCTGAAAGTGGGGTAACACCAGATGACATATCAACACCTGTCAAAAATATGAGGAACATCCCGGCCAGCACTAATCAGAAACATTTGAATTTGTCACAGATATACTCAAAATATTCTCAACCGCCTACCAGTAAGTATATCTTAAGTTGTTAATTGCAGTAAACTTAAAATTTTTGAGTTTTATAATTTTTTACATAAAAAATTACTGATGGGATAATTTATTGTAACATTTTTATGAACTACTTTCAGTAATACTATCCTATTCTACATGGGGTGCATGTTGTAAATTTTGTATAGTTAACACTCCAAATCGAAAATTTGCACTGAATATAGGTATTTTTAAGTATCATTTTGCAGTTATTACACATAATTAATGACTAAAACTACTTAAAACAAATAGTTTAGTGTTCCGAATAACCATGAGGGTTTCAAGTAACACATAGTAACACTTTTTAAATAATATATTTAAAATACGATTTTATTTGCCCTAGAGGGAAATTGAGGTTCTTTCCGTTTTTTTAAGCTACATTATCATTATTCAGGTAAAAATTCGAATGTACTTTTTAGGCAGGTACATAACTTTACAGAATGATTTCAAAAATAATTGAAATATATATACGGAAACAGAATGATAATTAGCAAATGATTTAAATGTTCATTTCGAAAAAGCATACAATGTTATCTTTACAACATTAAGTAAAAAAGACTTAGACCCATCCTCACTGCAATCACATGTATTATTGTAATTCATATTTCTTTAACATAGTAAGTATTAATTATATTTTGTACAGGTAAATCATCGAGTCAATCTAAACATTCTTACAATCAAGTCAGCAAAGTGTCGACAAGCAAATCAAGTCAACCTCACCAGCCCCGCGCCACACATCATAAGCACAGGGCACACAGACAAAGTTCAAAAAATACCACACAAGTTATGTCTAAACTACATAAGAAACAGCAGGATATGTCTCCCAATAAACAGTATAATCCCTCAATGCATTTAGACTATTCTGGGGCACCAAATTCTTTCCAGGCCTCTTATGCTCAATCAATACTAGGTAGTAAAAAATCAGACTTTATGGATGAACTGAAACCCAAAGTCTTATCATCACCAGGAATGGTGACTGATTCTCCAACTATGCAACTTTTAACGCAACCAGCCACAGTGCCTCATGAGCTAGGAGTATCAGACAGCGCACATCCAGATGATCCTTCCCCCTTACAAGCTCAAAGTACGCCTGTCAAACAAACAAACTCCTCCAAACCCTGCCACCTTATAATAAAAAAGAGAAGTGACGTATCTCACTCAGAAAAGAAAGTACAAATGCCTGAATTCAAAATTTTACAAAAACCTGATGGAATGAAAGTTATTTCAAGTAGGCAAGTCGTTGTTGCGCCGAGTTCTGCGCACAAAGTTGTAAATACCACCAGTAAGATGAATACTACGAAAGTAATCGGTTCAATAGCCAAAACGAGACCGTCAAATACTCATGTCACATCTGAAAAAATGATCGTTGTATCAAAACCTATGGATAATAGAATAATGTCAAACTCGAAAATTATAGTCACATCTTCAGCTGCTAATACCCCGATTAGAGAACACAAACCAGTTAGTACAAACAACATCTTGCCAAAAACATCAGAATCATTAACCGCTAAAGGAATACCGGCAACAGATCTAAAAGTTTCTGCAAAAACTTTCGTGTTAAATCCGAAATCTGGCCAGAAGATGGTTGTAGTGCCAGCTAAAAATAGAACGAAGTCGGGAAACGAACAGATGCCTTTGTTACATTTTAAAGGAATACCAACAGCTATGAAACTAGTACCAGTAAGCTCACAGCCTGCCAGCCAGGCTCAGGTGAAGTCTGCTCCCGTCACAGTAGTATCAAGGCCCGCTGTAGTTAACACGATACCATCAAATGCAAAAATTGTTAGTGTGGAACCAATCAAAACGGCAAATTTAGCTGATATCGTCCCCGTTAAAGGACTAGCACCGGTTACTACACCTAAAATGACAAATCCCATCGTTCGACCCGGCAGCGGTAAAGGCAGCTTGATAGTTGTACAAAAGGGAACGACGATAGGCAAAACGCTAACGTTTACAAAGAACGGTAGCGATACAAAAATAATTATGGGTAAGAATGTAAATAAACTTCTGCAAGCGTCGAAGCCGGAACAGGCTGAATCGAGTAAATGTGGGGGAAATGTAATCGTTTTAGAACTGAATAACGAGCAAACTGGTCGGACGACGACCATGTCAGAGATATTGGATAGTCGGCACACAAATGTCTCGCGCGTCCCCGAACAGGAGAAACCGTTATCTCATCAAGAAATAACCGAAGACACACCGGTACTATTCGACAGTCAACTAACTGAAGAATCGTGTAATACTAACAGCTTAGACTCTACAACGGAGAGCATAGCAGACATTGTACATATGGATGAAGGTAGTTTAAGAATAATAGATAAAGAGAGCGTTAAAACTAACCGCAAAGACGCAGATGGTACAAAAGATTCGTCGAGTGTTACAGATTGGGAAATGGAGCTGGATACGGTATCAAAAAAAGGGAAGGATGACGATGATAAGTTGAATTCGTTACATTTGGACCTAGGAATGTCTAGTGATAGCGAAAATGAGTTTATGGCAGACAGTGACTGCCAGCAACAGCACTCGCAGGAAAGCATTCCGCGGTCGTCGGCGAGCGGTAAGTGTTGCACTTGAAAACTTTGTTTCCACCGTTTATTATTGTCGCTAAACTTGTCTCTATTTTTAGGGCGTAATGAGGAATTATTTAGCTCGACTAGAAGCTTTTCGCTCGCGACACGAACGTTACTGAGTCAGTTGCAAGACGATGGCTCGTCGAGCAACGATTCCTCGTTCGCGTTAAAATCCAAGGGCACGGATAAAGTGAGGAAGCTCGATATAAATAAATCCGAATCGGAAGCCTTGTTCAAGGCGAAGGAGAAACTTTCGGAGAAGGTAGCCGAGCCTACCTCGCAGCAGAAAAGGATAGATATATATAGCACGGCGATCACCAGTACGGATATAAATTTAGATTCGTTTTCGTATCTAGATGAAGGAATGATGGTGGGTGATGATGTGTTCGGTAGTGAGAGCAAAAGGGAGGCGCGGCGAAGCGTGGGCCTCGATGACCAGCTCAGTCGATTGCTAGGCGAAGACTCAGCGAACTCTACAGACTCACAAACTGTAAGTGAAAGTTTGCCTTTAAACAAGTAACAGCAATAATTTTGACTAATGAACATGGTGAAACATTTCTTTAAAATGCATAAAAGTTCGGACATATAATGTGAAGTGCAGTGCGACATGTTGGTGACGAGTTTTTGTACAGTAATTTAACTAGACAATTTGTTGATCCTTGGCCTTATGGTGAATGTTTGTTGTAACATTTTTGAAAGAGGCTAAAATTTTGAGCACATATCTGAAGTTAGTTGGAATCCGTTGTTTAAGAATACTTACCGATACCGATAGTACAGGCGTTTTTATATTGTAAAGTTGAATAATGGTAAAAGCGATATTATAGTATATTATAGAAACTTCCTGTAGAACCATCTCTGAATAGTTTAGATATATGTATTTATTTCCTTGTATATATATATATGAGTAATTGCCTAGACAAAAATGAATTACCACTTGCCTTTATGTATGCTTACCTTATATTATATATTTTATATAAGATGTTTTTGTCATTCTAGATTATAATATAATAAACGTAATATTTTTAAGTGACAAAGTTTTAATAATTGTAGATGTGATTGTTTAATGTTTATATTTTTTGCATATAGATATTGAATATACATAACGATATAAATTTTAAGGCAGGGAGATCTTTCGCATATTGATAGCTAGTTTAATAAACGTTAAATGAATGCTCAAGCAATATAGTATTGTAATATATTTCTATTATATATTTAACTATAACAAAGATAGTGTTTAGGAGCTAGATTACAATGTTCAAATCAAAAATAATTGTCCATATTTTCCTAGGGATTAAATATATAATTAAACGCACTTGCCATTAAATCTTCAATCATCGTCAGATAACTTAAAAATTTCATAAAACCTGATGTTGTTCTTCTAAATAAAATTATATCACATCTTTATAAAAAATTGATTATAACATTGTCAAAATTTAAAAATTTAAGCAACCCCCAACACCCCTGCAAAACTCAAAGGAGGCCACATCCCTTTATCAACTAGAAAATAACCAAAATGATTCTCAAATTCATATTCTTACATTACTTTGAATTACTGTTTGAAGACAAAAAAACTTACCCCAAATTGTATGTGAGCAACAGTGCAAGGGACATACAACAATTTTCAACTCTACGTCGAGAGTTAAAAATAGGTGTTTATAAGGAACTTTCATTCGACTTCGAATAGTTCCTACCATTGCGAGAAAATTAAAAATAAATAATAGCTTTAATCCGACTGCAGTATTACTAATTTTGTTAAAACTCTAAAAATAAACTTTTTTGCGGAGCTAGCATCAATCTAGGTGTCAAAAAGTGAGAACCAAAAGAAAATTTAAGAGCAAAGATGTTTAGATAAATATTATAGACCCTAAAAGCTAAAATTATTTAAACCTAGTATAATTATAAAGCAATATAAATTACTCCACTCTGTTTGTAACATTTTTTTTAAATTTTGCTTGAAGCTAGTTTCATTTTTCTACAGGTGACCTGCTTATAACTTGTACTGATGAGTGCGATAATTATTTTTATAACAATAGAATTTAAAAAAATGTAGACATTGGCGTACGCAACTTTGGCTTCTGAGTCACATGGCACCTTGGGCCAACTAGACGTTTTTTTCTGGTTTTAATGCAAATACAGTGGTAACATATGTATATTTTCGACAGCTACATATTATCTGTATTCCAGAGGGGACAGAATCCCTCTAAGAATGTAAAATAACTGACAATACAGAAATAAATGTTTTTGTACCGCCTGTCTTAAGTTCCCCAATGCACACGAGATGGCAAAACATACTTACATATTGTAACGAGATGACATATATATGATGATGACCAGACCAGCTGTTATGCAATATACATATATCATAGTTATATAATTCGTCATCCCTGGTGCTAACACCTCCATAGGATATAAGATATGCACAACGCACAAGGTTTGTTATTTAATCTATAATTTTGTTATCTTAGGTTCTTTGTTAATAAAATAATTTTACATAAGTTATTCAGGATTAGATTATCACAGCATTAAGGACAGGAATGCAGTTATGAAAATAATGATGTAACAAAAATACTACCGTAGAATATGTGTTAGAAATTAGTAAGATTTCCTTACACAAGTTAGTTACAAGCGAAACAAAAAATGTGCGAAAAAGGTGGTTATTTGTACTCATAGCAATAAACAATTGTTATGTATCGTAACATAAATGTATATTAATTAATTTAGCAATATTAAAGGAATTGGTTAAATGTTAGTACTAGCTTCTGCATCATACATATTATTTGAAGTAATATTTTGCAGTTTTAGATTACTGCAAAGTTCAAAGGTGCTTTTATATGTTCGTTTTATATGCACGATAATATGATTGGTAAATATTTGTTTTCAATAAAATTTAATATTTCGCTAATAATTTACAGTATCCTTGAGGTTGATATCCTAATTCAAAACTTAAGAGAAAGTTTCGTTGTCTTGGCATATAAAAAAGAAATCCCATAAGTATATCTTTTACTAGTTTAGTATTTATATAAATGCTGATAAAAATAATTTTGTTACTTAATTGTATTCAGTATTAGGGTAAATATCGACGACGGAAAGCAGTAAGGGCGTAATTTCTTAGAGTAACTCATACGAGTTTCGCTCTTATTGTTTGTTGGAAAATTTTTGAGTTATTCGAATTACGCCCTTATTGTTTTCTTTCGTCGATATAATTTACTTTTAGCATTCAAAATAATATTAAAATATGTTACTGCGCGCGTCATCGAAGTCCAATATCGACATAATATATAATTTATCGTAGTATATCACTTTACATGATAAAGTTACTTCTGAATCTGTGAAAAAAATTATTAGTGTTCTGGTACATAAATGCCTTATATTGCGTTATGTTTAAGTAAAATTTTGCTTGTAATTATTCTAATGGTTGTGTAATTTATTTTAAAAATGTATATTATAATTCCTAAGCAATAATAGGCTTTTGGCTAATGTCTTAGTTGTGGCAAGTTTGCTATGTTAGTAAAATACCTTAGCACTATTCTGTTTTGATTGGGGTCCATTATGTATAGATTAAAAATTTCAGGCGAAAATAGTGAATACTGAAACACAAATTTTACTTGGCGTAATGGAGACAAGCTTAATTTTTTTTTGCATTCTATATACAATTGATGTTTGATCTTAAATAAATTTTATAACTCAAAATCAATGTATGGGTAAGTTACATCAGCATCGAGAAAAAAGTACCAAAAAATAATAGTTATTCCTATTATTATTATTTAAAAAAGGTTGTTTTTCATGAGTATTGGTTGCAGTAATATGACACCGCCTTGTTAACCTTATCGCTTTCTAGTTCAATATAAAAATTGTAATATTTGTAAATTCTTAACGACTTCTTATTTCAACGAGTTCTTATTTCTTCCGTTTCGCTCTATTGGGAGAAGAATCTTAAGCATATTACGAATGCCTTAAAGCGGTATAAGAACAAAAAGCGATAGAAAATATATATAAAATTATATATAATAAAAAAATTCCATAGTAATCAAGTACTTACGACTTTCTAAATGTATCAATACCAGATGTAAAATTTCAATGTGTCTTAATACCTCAAGTAAGTCTTTTATTGTAAATATATTCATGTTATTTTACAATGTACGTATTTATAACAAATTGTTTGTTATACAATGTATTATATTTATACAGATTCTATTTTTATATATATGTGCAATTTGTTTCTGTATGAGCAATATGGTATGATTAATTCTTGTCGATGGAAATTATACATATAAATGCATGGAAACTGATGTTATTGTGTCCTGCGTATTACCTAGTAGTCTTACATGTTTCCAAGAATGCTATTGGCTCATTAATGACTCAGTAATGAACAAGCACTCCTCATACATGAGGAGGGCTAATACTCTGCTTCGGTCCTATTACCCGTAGTAATTTTTTTAAGTTTTCAACCATTAAAATTTAAATATTTTGTCATCCCAGTATATTTATTGTAAAGATATGCATTTTGTTGCAGCACTTAAATTTCATTTCATACACTTTACCATAAAATAACAGCAATATTTGAATTACTGACGGTATACTAGCGAATATTGTAATAATCGTTAGGATTCTTAATCAGAAACAGATATACTCTACAAACCTTAGTTACAAGTTCGCAAGCGCTGCAATGGTATTTTGAAACTCGTTGTCAAATTTTAGCGGCTGGTTCACCGGCTATTTGACTCAATTGAAAATAGGCCTTGGACTTATTTGTCACCTCTTTTTTTGGGCGCGCTAAGTCTTACCATGCTTCCCGAGTTTCGGTATAACTGATGTCCATAGGCGTACCCAATTTTTTACCCATTCAGGGGTCTAGCTAGATTGTTTTTCAAGATAATGTGTAGTAAAATGAGTATTTTTTTTAATTATAGAAACAATACCCAAATTCCTTGCAGAGCGGCCCCTTCCGTCCTCCCTTCAGCCCGTGCTAATAATCTTGTGGTATCTATGCTAAAAGATATGCTCTAAGGTAAAAATGATACGTCAGTCAAATCAGATTCGTACGAGCAAGGGCAGTTATGATTGCTATTTTGATTTTGTTAAGGCGCAAAGACACATGTTGTAAGAATACAAGTTGTTAAATATTGAGGTATATGTTACAGTTCAGGAGACAGTTCTCTGTCAGTCGGAAGATAATGTCTTAGTCGTAGGATTTCGAAAAAAAATAACTTCGAAGTGGTATAAACTCAGTATAATATCAGTAATTTGAATCATTGTTCATCTTGGACAGAGAAGATGCCTTGAAACAAGCCGTTAAAAAAATTAAATGTAACACTAATTACATTGTATGTGATAAAATGTTGTCCAATTTAAAAAAATATTCAAAATCAGTTTAATTCAAAATTACATAAAATAAAATAAAAGAAGTAATTTAAAAAGGCGCGATGGAAAAGTACTTCAAGTAGAAAGTAGATAATACTGTCGAACTTTCTTGTACTTCCTTTACAGTAAAATAAATTGTACATGGCTTACCAAGTTTCTGGCCTAAGGGGAGGCGGGTAGGGAGGGGTCCAACAGGGAGGACAAGCTAGATATTTATTTGTATTTAATGCGTAAAACTATGTAAAATTTGTACTTGTTCGACATACTTGTCGAACTCGCTTCGCTTCAGAAAAACCATTAAAAAATTATTATTGTGACAACTATAGGAGTTAAACACATAGTATCACGGACTTATTTCTAGATATTGATGTCCTCTGTAAAACTGTAGTAGGTTACTTTGCTCTATTGTCAATAAATTCTGCAGCGTACGCGATATAAGGATTTTTTTTTTCTATTTTTTTTCCATACGTGTAACATTATCCAAGTTTTCATAAGGACCCTTAACATTTTAAAAATATTCTATCACCTATGTTCATCAGGGTTTTAATATTAAAATATTTTTTCAAAACTGCCCATTAGCTTCAGCGTTGAATAGCTTCCAACAAACAATCAAATCTTTCCTTTCCATTATATTAGTATAGACAATTGTACATTACCGGGATTCAAGGGGGCACTCGAAAATGCTCTGGAACATAAATATAAAAGTCATTCAAATGCTAAAAGGCTAAATAGAAAAGTATTTTATAATTATTGAATGTAGAGTGTATTTGTTTACAGTATATTAAGTTCCGTTATCAATTTATAATTTTAAATATCATCTTTAATTCGAAAATATTGTATATTATACTTCAATACGTATGAAAAAGTAAATTTATCTATTAATATAATCCCATAAATTACTAAAAAGCAACCTTGGATCAGGGATGAAAGGCCATTTTGTATTCCAACCAAGTTTTGTTGGACTTAGTGTCCGACCATACGTAAGGACTATTGAAAATTTAATTTCTTAACAGATTAAGTAAAAGGCATTTCATTCATTCAATATTTTGAACCAGAAATATGTAGTAATGTTATAGAGAGGAGGCAATATGAAAATTACTACTTTATATTATAACTAGCGCTATTTTATCATAAATAACTTGTCTTCTTACTGGCAAAATGTGTGATTATATATTCCATTTTTTTATATCCAATAAATTATTATAATTAATAATCTATCAAATTTATTAAAATATAATAGTCACTGTCAAAAGTAGCATTGTTTATACAAAAAAAATGTTCAAATTATTTGAAGTTGTCCACATAGTTTCGTCTGTAATTATTACTTCTCCCGGCTTTGACTTTGTCCCACATTCATTAAACGTCTTATATTACCTCGCTACATAATTAATGTTCAATCATTTTCTTCATTCAGTGATGTAGACATGATTATTAATATATAATAGTGCAATTTACTTCTTTACATTATTAGTCAATATAATTAATTGTAAATGTGTGCAGAAGTAACGAATTTATATTGTAAAATTATCATTTGTGTGTAAACAATGCATCGTTTTCGATGATATTTTTGTAAATTACTGGATCTCGTGTTGTGTGGTATAGTTCTTTTTTCATCTTGACATCATCAGCCTTTGGATATCTACTGCTGGATATAGGCCTCTCCTAATTTGCGCAACTCAGACCGCTCCTGAGCCCTTTGAAACCAGCGGATGTCGTGTATTCTTCAGGTCAATCAGTCCACCTGGTCTTGACATAACCTCAAGCAATGTGATGTATAATCAGTTTCGCTTCGAGAAACTATTCGCCACGTGTGAAACACAAAAATAACCTATTAATTTAGGATATTGTTCACAAAATAGTAAAATGATGACAAGATGAAAAAATAGACTATATATTTTCCTGTCGCAGTAGGAATCACTTTGCATTATAAAGAAATAGTGCCATGGTTAAAGTAGTTTGTGATATGACAAATTTGTACATAGTTATGTTAACTGTTATTGAAGATATCATTGACAAAGGGTCATCTATAGAATGTTAGAATAATAAATTTGTACCATAATAATATAATGTATGAAAAGTGCATTTTTTGGATGTGTATGTATGTATGGTTTAAATAAATTTGTTTTAGGTGTAGCAAATGTTATAGATTTACATATTTTGGATATTGATGCAGGTGAATATGTTTGATATGCCAATGTATAGGTACAAATGTATTCCGATATATGTTAGCATCCTAAAAGGAATTATACTTTTGTATAAACGATTTAATTTTATTTAAGGGCAATGAAAACGATTGACCTGCATCCCATTTTAAACCTAAAACCTTACATTTGTTTGTGAGCTGTAAATATTTTGCGTAGAATTAGTTTCGTCCTAGAATCACAGCAACATGTTAATACAATTTCTGTGTTTTGGCATTAAGTTTATTTTATCTACTTATTTTAACAATAAACAGTTTTATCATAATAATATTTATTAATTTAACTTCCCTACAGATAAATTCGGGCGAACTAAAACACTGTTTTTAAAAAACTTATTTATTTTAATTAACACAATAAAGTGTTTCCGATCGGAAAGCTAGTACAAGACTCCTCTGATTGGAAACAAACAAATATCACGTGAAACAATAGTAAATGCAGCATCAGCTAGGTGGCGCTGCATTGGCAATACGATGCCTCAGTTACACTGAGGTAACTACTCGAGAGGATAATAAATAAAATCCATCTTAAAAATAGATTTATATTTAAAACGAGGTAAACATTACATGGTTACTCGGAAACAAACAGTTGCATATAAACCTAAGGCTACAAGCGGCATTCAACTATTTTCAGGACATAAATACTGTATTCATCTGGTACTGTATTTGCGAATCATTTTCTCTTATTCTATGAGATATTCGATAAACTAAGCCGTCACCTTGTGGATGGCTTCGGCGATGTAGTTCACGTTCTTGGAGGAGATGCCTGCCACGGAGATACGGCCGTCCTTCGTTAGGTAGATGTGGAACTCCTTTGTCAGCCTTTCCACCTGGAAATAATGTTGACGTCATGTAGCTTTAAGAAAAACAACGACGAAACAAAAAGTAATGAGACAGATGAAATACCTTAAATACTTAATGGATATAATCTTATCGTAAATGTACCAAAGAAATAGAGCCATAAATATGCATAACAGTTGAAGTAATAATAAAAAACAATCTTTTTTTTGGGATACGAGGTGTAATAGGACGACAATATGTTACACATACATACATAAGTGTCCCAACCATCCTCGATAGCGCGGTACCGATCCAGTAAATATGACAAAGGATGACAAAATTATCAATTGGTGACAAATATGTACATGGATAGGGATATGGACAGTAGAATTTAAAGTAATTCTTTAGATTCTAATTCTTCTTTTCTATTCAAGTTATCAGCTATTCTTAAGAATTTGGGGAGGTCCTAGGCGTAGGTGAGGTAACGAAAGTTTGTCGCAGCCCCTATCACCACCGAGGTGCTCAATCTCAGGCCCCCATACCATGTGGCACGTGAATTGATTTTAAATGTCATAAGAATCGATTTCAAGTAGTATGCGAATTGATTTCAAGTGGCAAGTGAATCGATATCAAGGTGGCATGCGAACCGATTACAAGTGGCATGCGACTCATACTAATTTTTATATATTACATGCATGTTATTTATTATATATTATAATAATATATCGTTTTGTATTTATATATGTATAATTTGTGTCTCTGTATTCGTTCAAATTTTTTTTTCAGTTTTATTTTTTAATCCATGCCGTCACATCGATGCATCTTTACTCTCTAAAGGTTAACTGGGAGAGAATGCTACAAGCTTTACGTCCGCCTTTGTATCTATAATTTTTTTTGTTTTGTATAGTGCATAAAGTGTTTTTTGACCATTTTGAACCCTAAACTCTAGTAATAAGGTATACCTGGTCAGGCTTGAGTCCAGTGAAGCAGAACATGCCAATCTGGTCGGTGATGTGCTGCCAGGGGCGCGGGTTGCCAGCGCCCTCTATACCAGCACGGAGCTGAGTGCGCATGCTGATGATGCGGTCTGCCATCAATTTCACGTCAGCCAACCTGATGAATAGAATACAGTTAAAATAAGTGATGAGAGCCATTTTATATCACTTCTTCTATATATAAATATAGTATATCCGTGACTGATCGCTGTCTGTATGAAATATGTTTGAAACTAATGATAATTGTAGTAAGGAATAGGAAGAATTTAAAAGATTATCTTGAGCTTTTGTTCACTTTTATCTCAAAAACGGCTAATCCTATTTGAATGTAGTTTTATGTTTTGGTGCTAAGTGAATCAACGTGTTTGTTTTGTCAAATTATGTTCACAAATAAAAACAGTTATGTTCATTTAAAAAAAGCTCTTCAGCCTTTCTCTCTCTCAATATCTACAATTCTCTCGTTCTCAATATCTACAGCCCTCTCCCTCTCAATATCTACAGCCCTCTCTCTCTCAATATCTACAGCCCTCTCTCTCTCAATATCTACAGCCCTCTCTCTCTCAATATCTACAGCCCTCTCCCTCTTAATATCTACAGCCCTCTCCTTCTGAATATCTACAACACTCTCTCTCTCAATACCTACAGCGCTCTCCCTCTCAATATCTACAGCCCTCTCCTCAATATCTACAGGCCTCTCCTTCTCAATATCTACAGCACACTCTCTTTCAATATCTTAGCTTGGCTCAATATCTTACCTCCCTTAGTTTTACTGACACGGAACAAGGGTAACTATACTATTATTATTATTATAAAACATATCTTAAAAAAGGAGCCACATAGATTGAGGAAGATATCCATAGCATCACTAATCACTGCTTCCTCAGATAGGGCGTGTTGATTATCTCCAGCGCATCGTACTAGGTGTGTCGCATCCATTGCTTCCAGACTACAAAGCAACCTTTGCAACTACATCTACAAGCGGAAAATGGTAATGAAACTATAGAAAGCCTCACTAACCACTGCTTCCTCAGATCTGGCGTGTTGAGGATCTCCTGCACGAGGCGCGCGCCGTACAGCGGCGGGTTGGAGTACATGGTGCGGATCATGATCTTCACCTGCGACATCACCTTCGCCGCTGACTCCGAGTCGCCGCAGAGGAAGGTGAGTGCGCCCGCTCGCTCGCCGTACAGACCTGGAATTGGTCGTCGAAATTACAGTACTTACTGTGGAGATTTGTTGAGGCGAGTCCTATCAACTAACACCTTAACGATAACAACCCAATAGATGGCAATACTAAACTGTAAAGTCTAAGCATTTTCAGCTTAAATATCTGCGCCATCTAGATTTAATATTATGACATCTTTCCGAAACGAAGGTAGATTTAAAAAAAAAAACTTTTATATATGTTTTAAAAATATTGACTTTTTGTTTGACTTCGTTAGTTTTCTAATATATTAAATTAACTCGTTTTTCATAAACAAAATATTGGTGAAAACAGTTGTTCAATAACTTATACAATGAAGTTTTGTCATACATATTTTGTTTTTGTACAAAGTGTTAGTGTCTTAATATAAAATTTATTTGTATGTGAGTTTTGGTATCACGAAGAATTTCAATTCAGGAGGAAGTATAATTTTATTTTTAATTGGCCTATCTTTCTTTAATCTACGCTCAACGTCATAAGTACGTATTTCTAAATAACAAACATGTGTAAATACATAAAACACAAACAATGGATATATATACATACAGTACAATAAAAAAACAAAACACTCGATAAGATATTGGGGTCAAATACGTAGACACTACAAACCAATGATGTGTTGCTATTGAATAGAATAATAGGGATTGTCGACATGTCATATATTATAATCGGCAATGTTTTAGTATATTGCATCTGATAGCTTATCAGTTAAGTCTGTGCATATATTATGTCCTATTGAATCCAGCATAAGTACATTGTACTTGCATTGTGGCTAGGTACATAATATTTAAAGTCTCAACTTGTATTGAAGTATTGTGTAGTGAATATGATCTAATGCTTTTTACCATCCTCTGCTACATTACCACATACCAAAAATAAAAAAGAAATTGTGATGACTACACTGTTTTCGTATAAATTTTAGACAAATCTTTTAGTAACAAAAAAGAAAAATTTTTTTCATATAAAAAAGACATGCTACATAATATTACTGACTTAAAATGTTTTGATGTACTTTATCGAAACAAAATATACATATGTAATTTCCCTCCAAAAATCTTGAACTTTTTAAAAGCTATCTCATGACTTCACCATGTTCCTGTGACAACTAAACTATGATTATCAGAATCTCACACGCACATTCTAACTAGAACTACAATATATAAAGATATATACAATATGAATGAAGTGACGTCATTATTGCTTTATGACGACATTATGAGAATGCATAAAAATCGTATCGATTATGATTAT
This sequence comes from Asbolis capucinus, assembly GCA_018249125.1. Classification (NCBI taxonomy): domain Eukaryota; kingdom Metazoa; phylum Arthropoda; class Insecta; order Lepidoptera; family Hesperiidae; genus Asbolis; species Asbolis capucinus. The sequence goes on from DWJZ01000693.1 coordinate 25,954, forward strand.
GATTAATCATGTCAATCTGATGTATCGTTTCAAACGATTTTACTCGATTCTATTAAAAGAAATGCTTAATACACTTGCATTTTCGAAGGTTTTTGCGAAAGCAGTTCCATTCGTCTTGCAGTAACACATATGTATGAGTAGTTTGTTGAAGCGTTTGCGCCAATCCTCAATGATATTTTTTCTTTTCTTCAAGTTGACTGTCTATTGTTAATACACAAAATTGGTTAGACAAGAAGCGAGCTAGATTGTATACAGCCGGAACAAATCCGTTTTGTTGATATTTATAGTTCCGGACCGAAAAATATCTGTCTTATTCAAATTAATTTAAATTTCTGTTACAGATGTTGTCAAACTAATGCCTCATGTAGCTTAATCTACTACAAAAAACTGTCAAAGTGCGTAGTCAGTTTATTTGGGGTCCTAATTTTTTTTTTGCATCAGGGCCATATTACCTAGTCACCTTATCACGCCACTGGAATATTAATATTTTTTCAAGAAATAGTTCGCCATAGATAAGAGATCGAATATGTACTTGAAGTATCAAGTCTTGTAAATCCCTAGCGGGACATTACGTCCTAAAACAAAGCGTAGGGGAAGTATCACGTTATACTCACCCATATTCTTGGCGAAACTTTGCGCTAGGGTGACCTGATGACCTTCCTTGACGAACAGACGTACCGCGAAGGCGTCGTTGTCAACGTTTCCTGTGGCGAAGCCCTGGTACGCCATGTCGAAGAATGGGAACAGCTTGCGCTCTTTAATGACCTGCCAATACCAATATAAACTATGAGTCTTGATGAAGTTTACGAACGAAAATATTTTGATTAGAACGAATTTTATTCACTAAAAGTAACACATTTTCTTTATATACATATATGTTATGACGACTATTTTTACCACTTGAGGAACTGAAGTAAACAGCGTTAATAATTTTTAATCCAAATAAATAGGCCAATGAACACGTCAACGTAAAAATAAAAACATGAGTACTTGACAATAACTCGGTATCTTACAATATATGTATTATGTGGTAAAAACATACGTGTATGAAAGGAGTAACTTAAATAGATATGTATATATTAACCATTAATATCCGCACGCAAATTAATTCAATTTAATTATTTAGTTACATATAAATTACTAATGCACACGCATATAACACATTTACTTAGTTATACCAATAAAATCACATCTTAGGTAATATACAAAATGGTAAACAAAATATTTAGGGTAAAATATAACTTTTAAGATCTATGTATAAATGTGTACTATTTCATAATGAATTTTCGTGCCACTAATTATCTGTATTGATCTAAAGGTCACAAGTAACTGAGATATAATGTGAGTATTTATAATAAAGTTTTATTTATTAATATAGTTTAATTTACCTTAGACAGCTGTTCCCAATCGCTGGGCCGCGGGTCAACGCCAGTAGGGTTGTGTGCACACGCATGCAGCAGGATTATAGAGCCCGCTGGGATTTTCTGAAAATACATTTGTTTGTTTTTTTGATGTATTTGATAGCTTTAATATTAACCCACTAGGATGGACTAGGAGGCCTATTTGTACGCACTCCTTGCGTGCAAATTGGTTATCCTACTAATATTATAAATGCGAAAGTTTGTCAGGATGGATGTGGATGGATGGACGCATAACAGACAAACTGTCCCTTTCATACAATACCGGCTGAACAAATTTAGATTAAATTTGTCACAGTGATTTTTAGTCTGGAATCTGGAATAACAGAGACTAGCTACTACTACCCGCCTACTTTTTATCGTAACATCATCATGTAACATATAGAGTAACAACATATATATAAAACTTATTTTTTATTACCCTTTCGTGTCCATAAATTCCATTCAGTACATCCGTAACACAGGACATTGGTACAGGAGTGTGTGTGACCGTTTATCATTCATTTCTATTAACTAGCGGACACAAGCTTGTCATTTTGTTTGCGAGGCTAATATAAATAACCGTCAAACGTTCCACGGAAATATTTTCAAGATTAAAACGTAATCAGAATTTGTCTATAACTTTTCCATTAATCTCTCTCTCTAGATCGTCGATGGACAGATTAGTAATACGGCCACATGGATAGATGGATGTATGGATCGATGTTTGTTACTCCTTCACGCAAAAACTATTGAATTAATGAGAATGAATTTTGGCACATAGATACCTACATTATAATCTGGAAAATCTACTTTCTACTTTTTATCAGCGTACCCCCCGGGCGGAGCCGCGAGGAGATGCTAGTGTTTGATAAGGTCATAGACAAAGGCCACGAAATATATAACTAAGACTTTGTATTGGATCAAATTCACTCAATTCACGGATACCTATTTCATCATTTTTTTCGTAGCACATAATGTTTTTTGTGATCAGGGACGTGCCCAAAATATTGTGTCGCGTGCCATTGGTTCGCCCTCCCTCTCTTACGGAATCGAGTAGTTTCAATCCGGCTCTTATTATGTACTTATTATAAATCCAACACTCTTTGGCCATTAACCTCTTCTCTCAAAACCACATGACTATAATTCAAGTCCCTCTGTTTTGGATAGTCCCGTGACCGCTCATGGGTGGTTGCCAGGCACAGTTATTAATAGCCACCTTGTTTTAGTACAAAAAGCACGTTTCTCACACATTATGCAACTTTCTGTTATATCCACAGCTCTTATCAATCACGTATGCCGTTCGTGATCTTCGTAACAGCTTATCATCATAAACTAATAATTGTAATAGTGTGTATCAAATATTACGACTAGTGAACATCAAAATTGATCATCAACTTTTATGACGATGATTAATGATTTTTAATTGTAATTAAAACCGGGACATTTGCTTTATGTTCAACTAAAGATTTTATTTTACACTAGATATTGCTCTCGCTTCGCTTCGCAAGAAGCGGTTTTAGAGTTGCCATACTAATTTTAACCTAGGGAACAAAGCAGTTTTCCAGGATAAAAAGTATCCCATAACCTACACATCCTTTCCTATTATATAAGCCACAAATATGCAAAGTTTCATCGAAATTGGTCCATTGGTTTCGGAGTTGCCATACTAAATTTAACCTGTTAT
>DWJZ01000694.1:0-29023 GCA_018249125.1 Asbolis capucinus
TCAAAATTTAAACTATTTTTTTTAATATAATGTTTATAAGTGGCCAGTTCTAAAAACTTTCAGTTTGGCCCTCGTATATTAACGTCATACATAAATTTATTAAAATATTTATTTAACAAAATTATGAATTAACTTTATGAAACAAAAATTAATAAAACCACGAGAATTTTTCTGACAAAAAATGGTCCTTCGAGCCGTGCAAAAATAAGCAAAAAATGTAGTAGAAATAAACCGAACGTTAAACTTGCAACTGATTTCAAATAACATTCCTATTAATTAAATAAATAAAAAATATGTTATAATTCACCTATTGACAATATTTACAGGTGGGGAGCCTGGGGAAGCGGTGATCATTATAAACGAATCTCCACTTATTGGATCTTCAGTGGCTGTGAGACCTCACAGTCCCTCGCAGTCGCATAGAGGTATATTTTGTCAGTTATAATAATATATATTCGATGAAAATTCTAATTGCCTGTCGTACGTGGTTCATAAAATATGCTGTTAAATGTCCAAGCAGAATTTTCTTTTATGAAAATCCTAATTCATTCTTCATCTTTTCTCTTCGCCCGACTTCAATATTTTGTATTTTGTTTGGGGTAGTTATAGAAATGAGTATTCAATTATTTTTGTTTTTATGGTTATTTCATATTGGATTTTATAATTTTCATTTTCATTGGGTGTTCAAACGTTTGATTTTAAAAGCGTTTGTAAGAACGAACTATATGTTATTTGTTTTTTTTTAATCCTTAAACGAATATTTTTGTGTTTTTTTATCTTTAAACGATTTTTTTATTAGTCTTTTTTTATTCTTAAATAATGTTTTTTATTTGATTTTTTATAATACTTCTGGGGTTTCGTAGGGTACATTTTAAAGTGTATAATGTGTACTGTTTGTAGCCCGTGAGCGGTCGTCGTTGCCGGGCCCGCCCTCCTCTCAGCCGCCGGCTCAGCCCTCGTTATTTCCTAATTTGCAGACTATTGCGGGTTAGTATATTGTTTATACCATTATTAAGTTTTATTTATTCATCCCCACCAACAGCTCAAAATAAAAAAAAAAACTTACAATTTTTTAATAAAGTTCCATGGTTTTGTATTCGACGATGACGAACTAACACACACACTGGTATCCTATTTCAACTCCTTCAAGTAGTCAAGTTCAGTACATCAAGAGTTAAAATGTAACAGCCAGACACGACATAATCACTTTCGCAGTTATATTATTAGTAATTTCGATCAAAAATCAATTAAATGAAGCTTCATATACAAACAAAAATAAAATTCGTTCGTCCGCCTGACGTCAGGATGATGGTTGATCGAATATTGGTTAGGATCGTTTGATAAATTATATATTATACATTCCTATACTAATTTTAACCTGTTATCCTACGGGAACCAAGCCATTTCTTGGGATGAAACATATGCTATAACCATTCTCGGCTTTTCAACTACGACTTTATCGAGTTTCGTCTAAATCTGTCCAGTGGTTATTGCGTGAAGCTTGAATAGACAGATGGACAAGAAATCCAAAAAATATTCTTTTGGTCTAGAGACAACAGAGTCGACAACAAAGCCTCCCTCCACCAACATTTTCAAAAAATATTAAATGTACAGAATTGATGCGGTTACAGTTTTATTATTAGTATAGATTATTATAATATTCCTTGGTCCCAGGCGTGCCTGCCGGCAGCTCTGGGTCGGGCGCGGCGGCGCCGTGGCGCGCGCGGCTCGCCACTATAAAGAACTCCTTCCTCGGCTCGCCCAGGTTCCATCGCAGGAAAATGCAAGGTATGCATTACCAACTTACTGCTATGATTTTTTATTTTTTTTTCACAATAAAACAAAGAGAAAAATGACAGAAATTTGTATATGGGCACTTCTTATTCCTAGTTGGAACGTCTTCCAGAAGGTCCACGACTTTACAGGTGATGAAGAAATACAAATTTAATGCTTACAAAAATTTATATAAATAGTAATAATATAATGTATAAAATACGTAATTTAAACGAAATGAACATCTTACTTAGAATAGTTTATGTAGTCTTATGCTCGTTTTGTGACATGGGTACTCACGATTGTGTCGTGGTACTTACAATTGTAACTGGGTACTTACCGTTGCATCACGGTACTCATGAGGATTATCCTCATGAGGACTACTGTTTTTATTGTTAGTCAGGGTTCCGTAGAAATGTCGGAACCCTTGTACGGATATGGCTAAAATGTCTGTCAGTCAGTCGTCCGTCCGTACGTCCACAGTCTCGTACCGGAGAACCGCAGTAATAGAAAGCGCTAAAAGCGGCAAGAGTATACATTTATCACAGTAAAAAGTAGTACATGGAATAAAATGTCGCATTTAAGTGCTACTGTTGTGTGCACTCGTCTTCGTATACGCGTCTTTTCCATATTTTTGTATGGAGCGGAGTCATGGACCTTAAAAGACACACACTGAAAGCGAGTGGAGGCATTTGAAATGTGGTGCTGGCGACGCTTATTAAGAATTCCCTGGATTATATACTAATATATCTGTTTTAAAGGAACTGAAACTACAACATTAACATAGACTTTCCAGCTTTTGCCTACGTCTCAAATACTTGGGACATATTGCACGGAGACCGCATGACAATATGGAGAAACTGATGGTGAAAGGCAAATTGGGGGTAGGAGACCACGTGGACGCAGTCCGTTAAGATGGTCGGGTCAGGTATTCAAACATCTGGAGATACCAATAGGCACGGCATTCCACCAAGCCGCTGACCGCCTTAAGTGTCGGGCGGTTGAAAAAGCTTCGGAATCACGATCCTCTGCAATGAGGCAACATTGAAGAGAGAGAGACAGAGAGAGTTGTGTGCACATGATTTTACACGATAATAATGACGAATTGAAATAAAAAAAAAATCCTTCATAATGAACTCCGATCTTCTCAGCATCGTCTGAAGAGGTCCACCTGACCCCCGAGTCCTCCCCGGAGCTGACGAAGCGGTCCTGGTTCGGCTCGCTGCTGCTGTCTGCAGACAAGGAGGAGACCTTCACCGCGCTCGTCAAAGGCAAACCGCTGGCCACGGTCAAAGCTGACCTCATACACGCGTTTCTTAGTGTGAGTATTACACACACACACATACACACACACACATAAACATATAAAAACAGATACACAAACACATGAAATACTAGTATGATTTGTTGAAGAGATGGCGTAGTTTGAGTTTTGAAAAGTGTTTGTAAAAACCAACTTTGTATAAAAAAAAAATGATTTTCATGGTATTAAACAAGTTTAAAACTATTAACTTAGTGAGCTTATACAAATATTGCTACTGGTATGTTAGGAATCGTTTTAGGCAACATTTTATTATTTAGCATTTCATTTTAAAATACGTACACCGAGCCCCACAAAAGACAGCTGCTTTACGCAAGTGAATTGGAGACATGAATAAGTAGTGCATATGTCAGGCTTGCAGTGTGTAATTATACCTTTGAAATGTATTTAAATATTATATTGAATTGAATCCACAGATAGCAGAGTTGTCTCACAGCGTGCTCAGTCCAATGTCGTTCCGGGTGGAGTACAAGCGGGGCACCAACGCGCCCGCCATGTTCCAAAGACATGTGCGGTTTCAGGTCAGCTTACAAAACATAATCATTTCTATTTATTTATTTTTTCTTTATTAAACCATTCATTATGGAACGAAGAAGGCGGTAGCAAAAAACTGTAGAATCGTCCTCGTCCTTTATCGTTTATATCGCGAAGGAGTGGAATAAGTTGCCTTCATCGGTATTCCTGTTTAATTATAAAGTAAAATCTTCATGTCAATAGTGAATAGGCTTTTATTAAGTTGGTGCGTTTTACCATCAAAGACTATGCCCCACTTACCATGGTGGTTGATTCATAGTCAAGCTGACTTATTTAATATTAAAAAATATATATATATATATTTATATAGGTGTATATATCTATATATATATATAATTGTAATTCTATACATATTGTATATATAATTATATATATACAAACAAAATGAAGGCGTTTTGTTAGTAGTTTCACTATCAACTCTGTATCAGTTTTTATTTATTTGATTGTTTTAAATTTCCAGGTGGATATTTCGACTATAACGAAAGCGCCCGGGGAGAACGGCAAGGAATACCTGTATGCTATTACATTCACGCTAATATCAGGTAACATTGTTTTAAATATTACTAGAAATTATGAAGAGTTGTGGTTTCAGAGTGGCCATACTAATTTGAAACTTTTATTTCTCGGGATAAAAGTAGTTTTCTGGGATAAAACTATTCTCAGGCTTTAAACTACGACTATGCCAAGTTGCATCTAAATCTGTCCAGTGGTTTTCAGCGTCAAGCGCGAACAGACAGAGGCACTCAGGCAGACATGTGTCTATATCAATAACAAAACTGCATCAAAAATTTAAAAAAATACTTAATGTACAAAATTCACCATTATTTTATTGTTGGTTTTTATCCAAGAAATGATTTATTTGCGACTAGTTTTTGTCTACTGCTTCGCCCACGTCATATGTTGACTAAAAGTAACCAGACTTATCTATATGTGTGCCAAATTTCATTTTAATCTGTTCATCGGTTGAAGGAAACATCCAAACATCCTGACAAACTTTCACAATTATAATTTTATTAGAATTATGGACTTCTAACGAACTAAATATCAATCTCGGTGCAACTTCGATCTGGATTTTTTCTATTGTAAATTGACAAGTTTGGATAAAAAATCCAGGTCGAATTTGCACCGATCATCGTAAAGTGATCTGCGCCCATGGACATAAATACACCAGACTAGACACGAGAAGAGAAAAACGAAGTTTAGTGGTACATCATTGAACCAAACGTGGCCTTTTATGACCCCTGGCACACCAATAACATATCGCTTCACGAATGACAGGACTATTAAAAGACGGAGAGAAAGAAGAAAAATCTCTACTGGTTCTCAAGCCCCCAGCCAGAACAAAACCGTTTAGAAGCTGATTCATACAACACGGTGGTAGAAAACCACACAGGTTTCACAAATATGTAATATTCCGCGAAGCCTTACTATCGAGAAATATTCTTTTGTCGCCTCTTACGACATCATGGAATTGGACTTTACATTCAAGGCCAACCCAAGAAGGCAAATATATATATATATTAATTAAATTACTTTTTTATTAATTATTATAATGTAACTACATCTAACATTACAGGATATCCCAATTCATTAGCGGCTTCCACCTATTGATAGCCCACTACTGAGCATGGGTCTCTCCTCAAACTAAGGTTATAAAGCATACTCCATCACGTTGCTCCAATACGGATTGGTGGGTTAGAGTAGGTAAAAAAATTATAAATACAGTATTGTCTGGTTGTTTGTTAGGCAACATCCGTCGATTCCGTCGCGTGTGCGAGGTGGTCCAGTCTGCGGTGTGCCGCGCGCCCGGCGCCGGCCGCCCGCCCGCCATACACCCGCCCTCGCCGCGAGCACAGCGCCGGAATATACACCACCACGGTAACATGCTGACACACATACAGACACACGCAGAGAAACAGACACACACAAATATCTGACACAAATATGGAGCTGTGCCGCTCCCACATCATTACACCTCGCCTGGCGGGAGGTCTCTTCTTTGCTAAAACTTACATTGACACAAACAGACACATATACACCCTCAAGCTAATTCCTATATACACAAATTAAAATAATTTCAAGTATATATACACACGCATGCAGACAAACGTACGGTCGATCACACACACATAGAGACGCAATCACAATCACGTCGTTATAATTTTATAATCAATATTAAGTTGGTTATGATTTATTTAAGAAATCACGAGAATCATTGCCGATAATAAACTGTAGCGTAACTAAATTGTGTTAATAAAAATAATGAATACCCAAAAATCACTCATAAAGTTTTGTGCTCCGCAGCGGCCAACGAGATCCCTGACAGCCCGGAGACTCCCCAGCAGCAGTCGGACCACGACAGCGACTCCTCAGTCCTGGAGACGGTCAAGAGCCCCACCAACACCAGCCACACGTCCATAGACCAGCTTGACCAGGTATCACTCATTATATTGGTACATTAGTATTGGTACATTATTGGTAGAAGACAACGGAAATATGATCAAATATCTAGAGAAAAAAATATAAATTTGATTAGGTTAGGCTACATTATGGCATAGACACAAATTACTAAGTAAAGATATCGACACAGATAAGAAATACGTAGATTCAAAGATTTGTCCAACATTAAAAATACAATTAACAAGCAGAAGACTTAAAAACTATGTAAATTATGTGACGTATGTAATAATTAATCCAGACTTACTAATTACAATTTCACATTTCTTATTACAATTACAATATAAGTTTTCGTATGCGCTTTTGTGCGCGTGTGTGTGCGCGTGTGTATGTTATAGAACGGGAACTCCAACCGTAGGGGTTCCGTCAATCTTTGTTACACCATCCGATGGTTGTATATCGCCAATAAATCGTTCCTCTTAGCCCTTCCTTTGTTATATTTTAACTAAGTGTAATACTTTAGTAAAACGGCTTGAGGACGATATTAAATGTGTTCCTGGTCAATTACAAAGAAAATGTAATTACGAAGACAACTTTTTACTATCAGGTGAAATCGTAGGCAGACGCGAACTCATTTAACGTAAAAAAAATACCATATATTCCAGATATAGGTAGAGTTTGTCTTTTGAAGGATGTAGGGATGAATTTCTAGCTGGAGTAAATAATTATATCTAAAAAAAAAACTGTATCCTATTCTTGTAATTTTTGTTTCGAGATTTAATTGTAGAAAATAATATTTTGTGTACACATTATGTTATTGTATTCAATTATTATCGATTTATAATATTGTACGATGTTAAACATATGTTGTTTTGTTGTTTGAGAACGGAACACATCCGCTGGGCTCCAGTTCCTCCGTCACCAGCGGCTCTAGTGGATACAAAGTAAGTATTATAATATACTAATAATATAATCTCAATGGTGGACATTAAAGATTTTAAAATTGTAATTGGTACAATTACATGGTATGGTAAAATTTACAATTATGGTTTTTTTAACTGTCCATGATGGGTCGGTATAAAATACAATAATCACTGGGCAAACGTGCTTTTATACAGCTCATCGGGTCTGTGGCTTGTTGACCGTCATCTGAAAAATTGTGATCAACGAGCAGGCAGCAAACGATCAGCAATAATAGTATTAACCATTCTTATGTGTCAATAAACATCTTGTTAGATGCGTGATCGCTTGCTCAATGCTCGCTGACTATGACTGCATTTTTTTGCCATAAACCTAGCGCCAATACCTATTAAGTAACACGGTTGTTAGCTGTTACGTAATACGAAATTGTGATGTACGAGCAATTCTCGCCAAATTTTCGTAATCGCTGACCGTTTGCAAGTTATAGTTGTGCGTTATAGATGCGCGGGACATGTAGTACCGTTCGAAGTACGGTGCGCAAATAAAATGTATATTTTAAAATTATTCATATTGCAAAAAAAAAATATAGTTATATGTCTTTGTAATATGATTGTGTAAATTAGAGTTATATGTCTTTTTTAATCTCCTGAACATTTTAACTTTGACGTTTATCGAATTTTAGTTAGTATTATTTTTAGAAGATTAACATTTGTATTGATTGTTGTATATTGTAACGGATGGTATGTAGTATGTGATCAGTCGTGCGATTGCAGCAAGGGGTCCGCGGGCGCCGCGCCGCCGAGCCGGCCTCCGCCTCGCTCGACCACGAGATCATGCGATGCACCCGCGACCTGCCCGGTCAGTCATTCACACAGACATATACTTACACACGAAATAGACACAGGCACATATACACTTATAGGTAGATAGACCAACACCTATACAAATATAAACGTATACAAATATGGATTCATTCACATAGATAGATACCAAAATATTCATACACTGACGAAGAAAGCTCATATTAGACAATGCTCATTCCATCCTAAATCCAATGTTATCAGCCTAAATAAATACATACCAGATTCATAAAATAGCGTTTGTGAAATGGTGTTATACTTTTGATATGTATATTTTGGGAAATAAAAATAACAATAATATCTCCCAGGCACCCACACAAAGCGATCGTCCTCCGAGTGCCGGGACGCGGGTTCCCCCCGCCGTCCCTCCTCCCGAGACACCTCACTGAAGGACGAGCTCCGGCGGAACAACTCGCTCCGGGAGAACAGACGGGACACGCTCACCCCGGCCACTTCGATTGCGTGATCACGACATAATAACACAACTCAATGTAATTACATAGTCGCAGGTCAGTGCAATAACACAAACGCTGGTCAGTGCAATAACGACCCTGTTTTATCTCAATACGGCACAAGTCAATGCAATAACATAATCACAGGTCGGTGCAATAATGACCCTGTTGGACCGAAATGCAGCACAAGTCAATGCAATAACACAGTCGCTGCTCAGTGCAATAATGACCCTGTTCCATCTCAATACGACACAAGTCAACGCAGTAACACAATAGCTGGTCAGTGCAATAATATAGTCCCTGGACAGTGCAATAATGACCCTACTGAATCTCAATATGAAACAATTAATGCGACACTGTTCTGGAATACAGTAGATGTGTGCAACGTTCAAAATAGATGGCAGTGTCAATGTTCGATCACTTGATGTGTATCGCAAAATGTATATGTTCATACATTTTGAAATAAGCCCTTCCTTATTCAATGTTTTTCATTGATCATGATTTGGTCAGTCGTGGCATTCATGCAACTGGTCTCGGAAAATATATATCGTGAACACCTTTATATACACTATGATGAGTTTAAAATCATATACTACAGATTCATGACAAAATTAAAACTAACCAAGGTGTTACATAGTTTTGCAAAATGATCTGGTTTTAAAAAACGTCGAACCGCTGAATATAATGACTGTGGGTCTTTGCCAATGATGACATACCCTTAAAGACGCCTCATATTGTACACCAATAACTCAGTCAAAACGCTGAGGCTAGAAAGGCGCAGTGTTAAAATAATGCACCGCAATTGGTCGATTCAAAATTACGCCATATCGTGAATCACAGCTATTGGTCGGTACATTGCGCACGCTGTTTAATATAAGGTCAACAGGGCTTATGTTTTACTATAAAGGTGCATCCTAAAGGTGCCTAATAATTGATCGGTCAATATTTGAATATAGGCGGAAAATTCAGGAATTTTCAGGAAAATCTTATTGCACTGCAATCTTTCTTGTGACAGTCTTGTGTTGGTTGAGTTGTCGTAAATGATGAAATATTCAAAATATTCGTAACTCTGCTATAGGCGAATTGATTACACTTAATAATCACGGGAAAATCTCTGACACGGTCACTTACATTTGAGACTTCTATTTGCCGTTTATGCCAAACTATTGTAATTCTTTCGGCGAATAAAAAAGTAAACAAAATGGCCTGTGCACGCCATTTTGTAAAGCCCAAACATTTTTATAAAAGTGGACTCACGCAGCTGTACCTAGTAGCTTAATTATTACGTGTTTATTTTAAGTTTAAATTAAAAAATAAATTTTTAAAAATCGTACATAAAGTGTTGAAACCGGCCATGTATTTAAAAAAATGTTAAAATTTACGCTATACCCGTAACGTACTGAATAAATGCTAATGTTTTTATTTTAAGGCCTCTGGAAATTTTTTGTAGTATATAAAAGCGCTGTATTTTTGCAAATGTGAACGATAAAATAATATGTTAAACAATTATTCTATAAAAGTACCCTTTACCTACTGCCGTTGATATTATAGCCTTTTAATATAGTTCGTACGTTTTAAGATAAAAATGTATAAATACATGAAACTATAAAAATACAAAATACATACACATCGGATTTGATTCCAAGTTATAAAAATTTAAGATTGTTAATGTCAACTCTATTTATATTATTATATTTTCTTTCATTTCATTTCAATTTTAATATTTAATTAAATACATAGATTCTTACATCCAATTTTTTGTGTATGTACGTAATATATGACGTGTATGTATGGGTGTCATTATTTTATTGCGTACGAACTATATATTGTACAAATAGTTTGCACTTTATATACATGTAGACAAACCAGTCCATATAAACACAATACGCTAATTATTTAAGCTATGTGTCACCGAATTGTATCAAATATTAATAAATATCTCAAAACGTAGATATATCGTTTTAATACTGAAGAAATAGAATTTAAATTTTTATGTGAACATTTTGTTTTTTTTTTATATATAGCGAATAAAGTTTGGTAGTGGTTTGTGTTGTGTATCATCAAAATTACTCAATAATCGTCTTAAATGTTATATAGTGAAAAATTGTAGTTAAAACATCGTATAGAGAAAATACTTGTCTATTGATCGCACGCTTACTCCGACCATCGACACGTAGGTATAGTTATAAATACAGGCCATATAGCGCAAATTTCTTTGACGTTTTTATACTGTGATTCAATAAACGGGGGAATAGAAAAAAATATCATTATTGTGCGGTTTGACATATTCTATTTTAATAAAGTTATTTGTTGGTCATGAAGAGGTTTTGTTTATGTGTAATAATAAAACACACCAAATAAAACTTTTCTTAATAAACTGTCACGACAAAAAAGAGAGGAGAGGAAGAAAGGCTTTGGTGTATATACAATATAATATATTATTCTCTTTGCTCCCCAATCTCCTTGAGGAGTAGCGTAGTAGAGTAAGTTCAAGGTCTTATCAGGTATAAGGAAACAGGTGCTCAGTAGCCAATCATTGGTTGAGGCTGACATATACTTTTTTATCAACGCTTTATCTAATTGAATACGAGGATATTCATACGGCATACTAATTACATATATAACAGGGTTTAATAAGACCAAAAATAAGGTCTCATCATGACTTTAACTTAACTTTAACACATGCAAATAAAGTGATATTGCTTTGGTTGTCGATTGAACATGAAATTATGAAACTGGAGTTATATTTGAGCTATATGGTCTGTGAATAAAATAATAGTGACAACAAAAAGTAATATACATATACTTACGAAAAAAGGGCGTATATGGACTTAGGACGTTTTGGTATTGAAATCTTGTTTTTTTTTGTAAAAACCGTTCAATCCATTTTTTTTTTCCCGGTCCCCCTGATGTCAAATAATATTAGCACAATGCGTTATAATGCTGAAAAGTAGTAAAGTGACATATACACTCTTTTTCAAATACATAGAAAAAGTTAAAATTGTAATAAAGAAAAAATAAAAATGAAAAATATTTTTGAAGATGGCCAAAACCACAGTGAAAATAGCGTGAAGTTGGAATTATAATGTATTTTTATGCTGGTGCGAAAGAGAGATTTTGTGAGAATTTTTTGTTCTCTTGTATATACATAATTTTGAAATTCGTTGCTACTATGAAAACTGTTTGTTATTATTATGGTGTTTGTTTAAAAAATGCAAGATGAAAATACATGACTACATCTCATATAAACAGAACTCACATGATGACACGTGTTTTTTGCAAATTCATTTTCCCTGGAAATATTGTTAAATTATGTGAATAATATTTAGTCAAATACATTGTCGTGAATGATACGAACATCGTCGACTATATTTTGTTATAATGAAAAAAGCCCTAATTATCGTTAAGTCAATTAATCATTCTTAATTTTTATCTTATTTGATGCATACAAATAATTGAAATGCGTGAACTTATCTTTGATGAATTTATGAGTTTGATGAAATTATGAGATTGACTCATAATAATGGGCCTACTCAAATATAAATTATAAATTCATACAAAATATAGTTAGCTGGAAATGTGTAACGAGCACTTTAAACCTTGAAAAACTTAGATATTTTTTTTCAAAAAAATCTCAGGAATTCTTGCCCTAAGTACATAATCAGGTTTACAGGCATGAATCCTTGTATCTGTCAAATGTATATGTCTTTTACATAAATATTATGTATTCTACAGCCCTCATAACTTGTTTCCAATATCCCCCTGTGTCCCCTATATCTGTAGTCATTATTTTTATATTATTGTACATTTGAATTAGTCCTAAAGACATTATGAGTGACCAGATATAGCTCCCACATATATTTTTCATATATATATGTTTTTGTTTATACTCTTGCTCTACTGGTGCTACATCTGTGTGTATCCTAAATGGTAACAGCGATATTAAATTACGCCTTAATATACGCGTGAATAAGCTCGTTAAAAGATTGGCCGTTGATGAGGCTGTTGTCTGTGAATTAGTGTATTATGTTCATAATTTTTCAGGCTTTTTTGATAGGCGCAGATGTAGCGTTAGAGTATTTATTTAATAACGAATTGTTTTATGTTGTATGCAACATTGCGGATATGTTTGTTTGACATTTTGTATTATTACATTTGAAAATGATTGCAACAGGAAAATATATCTACTGATTCTTTAAAACAGTTAAATAAAGAGTTATTAATAATACAAAATTCTCGAAAAGGTCGTTTAATTAATGTGTACGTATAGTGTGTTGCGCGATACGAAAGTTTCGATTTTTATTAAAAAGCGTGATTATTATATTTTCCTACAATATTTTATATATTTAATTCAAGTATTTGTGGAATTATTGTATAATAATAATAAAATTTGTTAGAAGAAAAATTTTGGCAAGGCTCTGTTATTTGTATGGACTTCGCCGAGGTGATATTTGAGAAGCGATTGGTAGCGAAGATATGTATCGTTTGATCGCACTCTCTACGATACTTCGTTATTCGTTGTTTTATTTTGTTCGTCTTGTAAATGTAATATTTACGTTAAGTTTTATTTAATAGACTGTATGGATTTGTATGTGTCATGCCATATTTAATGTTAAATCATGTAATACCTGTTTCACATATCAGAATTATTTCAGTAACCAAAAATTAAGTATATTATAAAGTGATTATGGTGTGTCTTGATCGGCGGTTGACTGAAATTATAATGTTTGTGTTTGATTTGAATATTTGAGGCTGCTTGTCGAAAATGTCGAAGATATTTTGCAGGAATAGTTTATGTTTTTTTAAGGTTTTGTCAATGTCCATTTGAG
This sequence comes from Asbolis capucinus, assembly GCA_018249125.1. Classification (NCBI taxonomy): domain Eukaryota; kingdom Metazoa; phylum Arthropoda; class Insecta; order Lepidoptera; family Hesperiidae; genus Asbolis; species Asbolis capucinus. The sequence continues at coordinate 13,088 of DWJZ01000694.1, forward strand.
TTGGTAAATCTTAGTGCATATTTTGTTTGCGGCCTGTGATAAATTCGTCGAAAGAGGCCTGTTGTAATATGTACCGGCTACAATCTTAAAATGAGTGTTCTTTTTTATTAATTTGTGTACGATAAGATGCTTCAGCGCCCACAAAACTCTTGTACTGGGGGCTTGTACCGTCTGGGTCCGTTGGGCACTTTGCGTATCGTGCCGTTTCAAACATTATATTTTTAAAATATAGATAAATACATACAATGGCATTTTCGACAAACATGTCAAAGGAAAACGATGTATTGTTAATGCATATAATTTATTAAGTAATCACATGTAGATAATCCCAAAATGCTAGCTAATTTATTATTAATTAAATAAATAATTTCGGTAGGTAGTATGGAGAATGTTCAGTCGCATACATTATGCATTATATGATTTGTATTGTAAAAATGCCTTGAATGTAACTGTATGGTTAGAGAAGTTGGAAAATAATCATATTAATAATATATTTTACATTTACAGAGTGAAAAGTGTAATTTTGTACTCCGTTAATTGATAAGTGATCGAGAGCTGCTTCCTTTTTCTTTGGTTCGTGTTTACGCGGGAAGAAACAGTTGTCAACAGTATTTTTGTCACTTGACACTGACAACTGTCAAACGACGCCATCTTATTTTCCTACTTTTGTCATTCGAAAGTTTTTTTTAAACTAATTTTAAGGAGGAGCGAATACGTCCAGAATAGATTGTAAAGATTTAAGAATCATATTGAGCTCCATATTAAGCACTGCTCTTTCTATATTTCCATAATTTTGTCTTAGTTGCTTACTAAATACATCCATGAACATCTTTAAAAAATCTTATATAAATTAAAACGGTCAATTGAACAAATAAATCCTTAATCCTTTTAACTATTGATCAACTGGAAACAAGATGGCGTGCATGTATAAACACGAACTAGTGTATTTAAATTTCCTCGATAATAATACATATTTTAATGTGTTCGTAAATTGTTTGTAATATACATAATTATAATCTTTCTTTGGTGTTTGCGAACTGGTTCATATTTTGACAGTTCAAAATGGCGGTAATATGTTCGCAACGCCATAACTTCACTAACTGTACATTGTAATGAACTAAGGTTATCTACGCTATGCTCTACTGTAACTGCTTAAGGATCAATCATTGGTTAATATTGAAAAAATAATAAATCGAAAATATATACTTGGTTTTTTTACATATATCCCTACTTTTGCTATTGATGCTTTGAATCTTCTCATTAGTCCGGAATGAAAATAAGAGAAGGCTATTTTACTGAGGGGGCCCAGTGCAAGCTCCACCACGCTGTTCCAGTGCGGGATTGGTGAAGATAGAGGCCAATCTAAGTGTCGGAAGTTTTATGGCATCCGACGACAAAGAATGGCTTATATGCCCTCTAAAACATTGAAGCGCTCAAGAATTATTTGTCACAATCACTGCTCCTCCTACCAACCTTGGTTGCTTTTGCTAAGTCGTTTCATCACTTAGATGTTAAACGGCGGGCTCGGAACGTTTAGAATGGACGGTGAGGCTGTATGTGCACATTTAAGCGCGTCCACCGCGTCGACACCGAGAACGAGTAACGAACTTCTTTGCATATAGATACTATATACTAACATACTAGAGAAGACACCCTATATCATAAACGTCTTCAGTTGTGTAGATATCATTCGAAGCATTGCGTCAAGACGTCACTTGGTCGCCTGTCAATTTTTGTGCAAATCAAACTGTTAGCAACGTTAAAATGCCTTAATGTGTGTTGATGTAGGTATGCAATAATAATTCACGCAACTCCAAAAAGGTATAAGTTTTCATAGGTTCCATCGGTTCAGTTGATCAGGTTTGGTGGACAAACAAGCTATGACTGTTCTGCCAAACTTGTTTTTTGTGACATAACGGCGGTCGTTTGTCCACCGCGCTGTCACCGAGAAAGATGGTTTCATTTGATATTTAGATATGTATTCATATTCCTTTATATATAAATTGTTTACTCTTTGATATTGTCATTTAACAATATCATTATTAATATACCTGTACTACGATTCCAAGAGAATATTTTCCAATTCAAAGCGAAGCATTGCATATAAACACGGATTACGGGCGTGCGGTGGACACATCTCCATAGTAAATGCATCGTACTTTATCCGATAGAGCAGTATGTTGAAAGAAACGTAGTTTTAAATAGAATTTATTATTCGTTTCATTTTATTTCTATATGTATACTATTCGAAATAAACTAATGTAATTACGAAATACAAGTAACTGGCGTTAAATTGTATTACGAAAGGCACTAAAAGGTAAAAATAAAACAAAGTATGATTTTCAAATATATTTCAGTAATCAAAATATAATAATAGGCTTACACGTTAATAGTTACAATCGTATCCCACGGCGTTGATCGTTCACTAAACGAAAAAGCGAAAAAAATCTTATCAGCTATACAAAATGGAGTCGATCAGCCAAACGAAAAACATATCACAAACCCAGAAATATTTTTCAGCCGAAACAATAAGAAACGTATTTACAAGCTGATAAATTACAAATCGTAGAGTATTATAATATTTTTTTACACAAATCAGTGCATTTTATTCACATTGTGAAATTTCGCTTAATTTATTTATATTTTTATCAATAAATAAAATTTTAAAAAGCTGCCTTACACGCTAGGTGACATTACATCTTAAACATCTTGTGCAGATAACACATTTACTTAAAAATGTGAACAAAAATACTTTTGTATTTTTCTAAAATGGCTGTCTTCATATATTTTCATCCGATATAACTAACACTATTTTATATTTATTATCTCCAGTTATATTAAAAATTAATAATTTCGTCCTGTATTTAATATTTAAAAAAAGTGTTTACGCTTACAAAATATCGATTGTATATATAAATTATCCAGCTAAGTTATGTACAATAGTCTTTTCGGCTACAATTTTATATTTTTTTTCGTTTAAAAAATAATAATAGATTTATAGGCAAGCATTGACAATATCAATTCTCTTAGTGGCTATTATGAGGAAACTTAATCTTATCACAAAAACAAACAAAATACAGAGAAGAGAAAAACAGCACTGTATGTACGACAGGAACTCGATTCTAGTGAGTATGTACATAAGTTAATTATTTTATTTTTTATTCCTTAAAGTAATTTCTATATCACAAATAAAATTTCCAACTATTTTTTATGAGCAATTATAATTTTACAACTACTATTGGTCAAGATTTAAGTGTAGCACTGTGTTTTTTTTTTCATAAAATGCTTAAAAGGGTTGGAAATAATTAAATTAAACTACTTAAAAAGATAAAATAAAGTTGGTAGGCAACAAATGCACACGCCCAGTGTTTCAGCGACATTTTAAAATTCTTTAAACTTTATGTATATGTAAAGAAAAATTAGGAAATCGGAAAATGTTTCCTATTGCCACCCATCGAGAACATAACAAACAGAGTGGAACGGTATAAAAGCTGCCCTCCGTAAAAGGTTTATCAAATTTCTTTTGCTTAGAAAATATATATTTTTAGGTCATACATAAACCGCTTTTAATCACCGCTCGTTCCACTGTTCACTAAAACAATAAAAAAAGTTTTTGTAAATCATAAATACAAAAAAAACTTTGGACGTTTTTAAAAGTAAAATGCTCAGCACAATTTTCCTACAATAAATCTATCTACATATTTTATTTTTAAGACTTATACGTAATCTGTATAATATTGCATACAGTATAAATGTATATTTACTTGAAAAGCGGTTTTCTCTATAAATAATATTTCAATCAATTTATATTATATTGTACATTAAACCCCGTGACAGTGAAATAAAAAAGAATGTCCTTTTATATTATGATTTTTAAATTTTACCGGTTTTATTTTAATACAAAAATTTTCAGTTGTTACTAAATTTATTGAATGAAAATTCTACTAATTGCATTTTGTGTATTTCTTTTATTACGTGATTTAGGTGGCAATATGTCGGTAATAATAGTTTTTAAAATGACCGGTTGTACACCTAACATTTCTATTACAGCATATATAAGTAACATTCCACTTTATAAAAGGACCGAAGCGGTTATCTTAAATGTCAAAATTTAATACCTTCCTTCACTAATATATAGGCATATTTATTTATATATACAGGTGATCACGTTTCTTCGTTCCAATATAACATTGTTTAGTTCCAATACTAACCTAGAAATAGTACGCTGTGGATCAAATGCTAACAACTCATTACTAATGAACATCAACTCGAAACGATGTAGTAATTGATTAGCAGTTATATCCACAGTTAATGCAACCGCCTTGAACAGTTAAAAAAAGTAAAAATGATCAAAAAAGTTGCTCAAAATGCTTTTGATATTCATACATACACTATACAACACACAAAACACAGAAAAAAACTATTTTATTTTTCAAAAAGAGTGTTAAGAAAAATAAAAAATAACATTCAAGACGATTACACTTGTACTATAAAAATATTTCACAATAAATATTAAATGTAATAAGTAAGTTACTTCCTAATAACGAAAAAGCATTTTAAAATCACAACATAAAAAGACTCCGAAAATGCCCAGAGAAGTTTTGGCAAATCACTGGTTTTTGAGAAAAGAAAAATATTTTTATGCGCCATTCAATCAAAAACATTCTATAGTAACATTTATGTATAATTGTATTTAATATCTAAATGATGCGATTCGAATTGAACAGGGCTTCGCTGAATTAATACAATGCAAGGAAAAGTGTAAAAAAAAATCTATGCTTAAAAAAAGTTATAATTTTTTTGACCTTGATCTAGTTTTTTTTTGGAGCACTATACAAATTATGACTGACATAAATAAAAAAAAATTTTATTGTTTTCTTTTAACAAAAAAAAATTTCAATGTTTGATACACTAACGATGGTCATCACCACAACAACAATCCCGATATATTTAATAATAGTAAAAAAATATATACGATGAATGAAAAATTTGAAGAAAAAAATTACATTATAAATTAGAACGGTTATTAAATATTTACTAGTGATTATTTCGGCTCACAAATGACATTAAAACACATTGTTACTTAAAAATATCGGGTCGCTCTATATATATCTTTATGTTTTTGATATAGATCACTGGTCCTTTAAAAAAATTGTATACTTTTCAACAGCACAAGAAAGTTTTAAATATTATTCCCTTTATCTCTGTTTATTTTCTTTTGATTGAAAATAATCTTCTAAAACCATTTTCATAATTTACTCAAAACAAAAACGAAAAAAATAACGTTACTAAAAGGCTTAATTCAAAATCATAATAATTTCAAAGCCGTAAGAAACAGAATTCAATGAATGGTGAATGAAGCCACTGTCTAAACCGTTCGCGAGTCGTTTACCCGCGTTGGTATCATCTGTGCCCCAGGAGGCACGCCAGCAGCGCGGGCACCAGGAGGGCTGGTACTGAGGCGCGAGGGGCGTGGCTGTTGTATTCGCTACTCTGCTCGCACGTGCCTGTGGGACACAAAATCAATGAATATAAAATATAACAAAATATTCTTACTTAGATTAAATAAGTCAAATATTTCATTTAGAAAGAAAGACATATATATTTCATCAAACGCTCAACCTGTACCATGAAACGGCTACGAACCACGGCTGCTGGTTTTCAGCGCTGCCCTATAGTTTAGCGCAGTTTAGCATGCGGTATAAATTTAAGATAGCAGGTAGTAAACAATATGTGTAGTTTTTGTCGCTACGTCCCATAGTTAGTCGCCTTTCTTACACTTAGAAACAAAAACATAAAATTATCATTTTTAAGTACTTTATTTAGAATCCTCAAGATTTCCTCACGATGTTTTCCACCACCGTAGCAAGTGATAAACAACTTCTGATACACAATAACTTCGAAAATTAGAGGTGCACGCCGCAGGATTTGAACCCAAGACCCGTTCAAGAGACTCTACGACAACTGCAATAAGTATATAATAAAACTCGGCTGTACCGTTTCTGGTGAGGTTGTAGGCCTTATCCCCGGCGCGGCCCGGGACCACCGAGCGGTCGCAGGAGTGCGCCACCGCGCTCAGCGACAGCGCGCCTGCATGTTGAGTGCCTACACACAGACACAAACATGTTAAAATTATATTCACTAAAAGTTGTCTTTTTTTTTTTCATGGACAGTACTGAAGATGCCAAACAAGTAATTAATGTATATTTATATAAAATAATTCTGGACTACTTCTCCATCAAAATTTGAACTGTGCCAAATTTCATAGTCCTTCGTCCACGAAATTTTCCTAGAAAAGATTATTAAGTTTTTCCTTTAGGTATTAATATGTTTATTGAACTAAAGTAACTTCAATCTTGCAGTTCGGAAAAAAAGAGAAGTGAATTTCATTTACATTGTGATTTTATAAATACAATAAAATAGTGAATGTCTTACATAATGTATTCGATATATGTAGGTAGGTCAAAATAAAAAAGATGTAATTACAAATCAGTGTGAATAATTATCTAATAATTATCATGATTAATATGAAAGAAAATAATTAATTAGACAATTACGAACCCTGTAATATAAAAATGGTATAAATGAACACAACCAAAAAATGACTTCCTTCTCTTTCTTCTCCTTTCTCTCAGACAAAACTTAATTTAATATAATTTAACAAGAACAAGTCCACAGACCATTAGCGAGGGTGTGCTCGTACATGAAGCAGAAAGTGCGCGGGTGCGAGGAGTCCCTGGCCACCGGCGCCGCGATCAGGAACCAGCGCCCGCCCTCCTGCCAGCTGCCGTGACATCTGTACACTGCGCCACACAAAAAGTTGCCAATGTCAATGAATAATATTAAAAATATATGATAAAGTACTTTCAACTCGTGTCTTCGCCGGCGTGATAGGTGCATTGATAAAAAGTAGCCTGTGCTAATTCAAATTATAATCTATCTTTGTGCCAAATTTTATTCAGATCCGTTCAGTAGTTTTGGCGTTAAAGAGTAACACACACACACATCCATACCTCCGTCCTCACAAACAGTTGCATTTCTAATATTAGTAAGATAGTAGGACAAGGAACTGTTCTGCACTTTGTTCTGTGTGGAATACCAACCGGTGGCCTTGCAAGAGGACTTGAACTCGATAGTGTTCTGGGCGGAGCCACAGCCTATGCTGGCGCTGTCGTAGTGGCCCGCGTAGCACTCCGCCGCGCGCTCCAGCTCGCCAGACTCGTTGTCCCCTGGAACACAAACAAATTAACAATTTTTGCGAGGTGCTTCATAGGACACGTAGAGCCGTCGAATCTGGTTATTACTGTCTAATCAAAAGCTAGAAGGTAGCATAAAACAGTCAATACAAGTCAACAAAGACAAGTTCAGATACTTGCGATTGTCATTAATACCTCAGTCAATCCGCACTGAAGCAGCGTATTTACATAGAATCTGTTCAAAGATACCTACACTTCTTAATACGTAGAGATGCGTCAGCTTTTAGGCATTACCATTTTGAAAAGAAGTGATATGCAAAAATGAACTTTATTTCATTGTCTCAAAACTAGTTTTTCAATACGATGAAAATGAGCTATATATAACACACAGATCTAATTAAAAGAACTTAACATGTGGCCAGTGCCGGACCATTAATGAGTTAACGCCAGCCAAGACTCCTTTATAATTAACTTTATAGTTAACTAAAAATTTCCCCCGCTTCGAGAGAGTTGTTCAGTGGTTTATGAGTTGCCATACAAATTTTAACATATTATCCCACGGGAACAAATAAGTTTTCTGGAATAAAAACTATCCTACAGCCATTTTTCCTACATAAGCTACAATCCTCATCCTGCAAAATTTCATCTAAATTAGTCCATTGCTTTCGGAGTTGCCATAATTTTAACCTGTTATCCTGCAGGAACAAAGCCATTTACTGGGATAAAAGCTGTCCTATAACCATTGTCGGATTTTAAACTTCGTTTATGAAAAGATTGATCTAAATCTGTCTAGTGGTTTTTGCATGCAGCTCGACCAGACAGACTAAAAATCCAAGAAAAATGTTTTGGTCTCTATATCGATATCCAAGACTTCCTGCATTAAAATTGACCCTGTTACAGTTTTGTAATTAGTATAGATTATTTGCACTTACCAATAGTAATTTGTTGTCGCCTCTTACGTCTATCCGCCAGTGAGTTCACGATAGAGTATCTGCCCAGTATAGGGCACTGCATAGGGGCCGGTGATGTCGCTGCAAACACACAAACATACACAATGATAAGTATGCATGTGTACAATATTAAAACAACGACGTTCAAATGCAACTCGAAGGATCATTGTGGCTCGAAGGACCAATGTTTGAATTTGTTACAGACTCACAATATATACATAATACGACTGTATTTCGATGAGTTATGTTATATGGGGTACTCACTAATAAGCGTGACGTAGGGCGGAGTGGTGGTCTCCGCGCAGGCGTCCTCCGGCGCCTCCCACAGCCCGCCCTGCTGCAGCTCCAACACATTGCCCTCTCGCCGATGGAACTTGAGACACACGTGCCCCGACTCACTGAAACATCAATTCATTTTTATCACAAACAACCTAATTATTAATAATATTTAAGAAGAATTCCAAATTCCTTATAACCCATTTTTGCTAACATTATGAAAGCGAACGAAATTGTGTGTCTCTGTGTGCTACCCTTTCACTTCTAACCCTCTGTACTATTTAACCACGTAGAAAAGACGTAGAACAACCACTTAGAAACGAACTCACCATCCCATAGTGACGTGCGCCACCAACTTGATGTGCTTCTTGTCCTTCTGCTCCAGTATCGAATGACACACCAGTCGCTTCTCGTCGAACGACCCGTCCTCGTTCATTATCTGTGAGGTTACATCATTCATTATTTTGCATTACTTTGATTAATAAATAAATATCACCAACTCACACACGAACATCTGACCGCAAATTAAGCTTCAGCTTTATTTAAATACATTAATTATATAGATATTTTTACATGCAGACACACAGAACAAACATTCCTGTTCATCACAGAAAAGTTAGATCTGGGTGGAAATCGAACCCACGATCTCCGGCGTAGCAGTCATGTCGCTTTTACTTTTGGCTACTTACAGATTATTGTTGACTGATTGAGGTTGAAAGTGTCTGAGAAAGGCTATAGTATGCATGCTGCACCAGCGCGGATTGGTAGAGACGTTAGTGACATGGCTTAACAACTGCTATCCAACGATAACAACCGACGGCCGTCCGTACTCTCCGAAGTCAAAGTCAAAATATTTTATTTCATCATAGGAACATCGGGCTCCCTTAATGAAAGCCAGAACATTACATACACAATATAACATTCTGGACAGAAGCGATTATAAACTGTTTGCCACTATTGGTCACCCACTCCTACGGAGCGCGCCCGCTCGCCCCACCGGAACGCCCTAGTTCGACCAAAGCGACCAAACAACGAACGCTTCTTCGAATGTAATACAACCAATATCTATTTTTATTATTCTAAAGCCCCCACAACAAACATACCTCAATCCATAATGAAAGTACCCTATAGTCCTTAAAAAATCGAGTTAAAGGTCACCTACAAATGTAACCTTTCTCCTATTATCCTTACTTATCTCCTGTCCCGCTGCAATCGTTACCTTCATAATACATACATATTTATATTTTTCATAATTACTTATTATTTATTTTGTCATTGCTTTTTTCAGCTCTACCTATTCGTGCACCTTTTATTTCACACAGAATAAGTTAATGCTTAACACAGATCCCACCCGAAGGTAAGTGGCGATGATGTCTAAGATGTTGGGCGCACTAAATGAGTAAATGCATATTCACTCTTCTCTTGAAGGCACCTACATCATACGTGGGCAGGAACACCGACGCAAGTAGATTATTCCAGTCCTTTGCTGTATGGATAAAGAAAGACGTACAGAACCGTATGTTCGGACCGATTGAATTTTAACAACATAGAAATGGATACCTGCCGTATGCCGGGTTGTTCGATGGAGGAAGGGGGACGAAGGAATGATATCGAATATGTTCTCTATCTCTATCTAATTTTCTTTGGTCTCATTTACTCCTCATCTAAAGGCTGTCTGGAAGAAATCGCTACTTAGCGATAAAACCGCCCTGTGCACCTTATTTATAAATGTTTCTGTATCGTCATCTTTTTCTTTTTTTGGTGTACAATAAAAAGTTATCTATCTATCTACCTTGAGCGTAGCATTCTTAGTGGTGAACCGATACTGATGAGTATGGTCCAGACTGAACCATTTGTGATGTTCCACGATCCAGTCGGGGAAGTGGCAGCGGTTGTGTTCATCGTCGCCTGGAAAAAATAGAAAATTAATAACGTTAAATCTTAAATAGCTTTAAACCATTATGTAGAGGAACAACTGCCCCAATTCTGGTAACTATAGTTGTCATTACAAAAACGCACATATTTTCGCAAAGTATTTGTACATACATACATATATATGTACAAATAAATATATATACAATTAATTCTAAATTCGTCACCCCTTAGCATACACATTCGTCTTAATGGTCTATCGTTCGTCCATCTCTCTCTCATTCATTCGCTTTCTCACTTCCTCTCAGATCTATTACATTTCACGCACACAGCTTTTGTGTATTCCATTCCTACATATATATATAAGTATACATATGTGTATATGACGAGACAAGATGACTTTCGAATCTATCACGGGCACTGAAACTGTTAATTTGTAAAACTCGATGGAGACCTGCGACCAGCGGACTCCGAGATAATATCCAAGAACTCTTCTGAGTATGACAGCCAATTATTTAGATCTCATTCGTCGTTTAATAATAACATTTACGCGCGGTATCCATTTTGACATGTCCTTTCAACTCTACTCTGTCAGCTGTCAATAGCTGCACGTCCAAGCGACAGTGACGTTTACTAACGTCAAGTGCTCCACGTCCCACAGATTACAGCTCACAGATCCGCCACAGACTATAACGGCTCCGGTATACACAATTTATTTGAAGTATTTGAATTTATTTGAAGTATATTTTATGCATTAAATATAGAAGAAAATTGATTTTGCCCAATGTTGCTTACTAAGCCGGCGGGCGATAAATAAATTTAGAACGCGATATTATACTAACTGTTGGTCAGCTTCATAGTCCGACTGCCGTCAGTCGAAGACGACAGTCCGTTGCAGGTGGCGTCCCCTGACTGGGCTATCATGTACGTCATACTCTTGTCGCTGTGCTGACCCTTGTAGATGAAACATCTGGAACATAACAATACTGTTAATTACAGGTAATTGTATAATTAGTCATTATATACAAAAAAAGAGGAAAAAAATTACTAATTTTAGAATTCTTTCTAACACAAATCGATCTCATTTTTGTAGTTTTTTTTTACATTATATAAATAAGTGCTTTACTAATTTTTCACCTGACGGCAAGCGGCGATGTGGTTTTAGGTAGTAAAGATGACTAATTTAATAAAAGACTATGAGTATGAAGAGAAGAGGCACATTTGATATTATTTTTGGAAATAGCCAACAAGCCAAATGGCTTGGCTTGGCCGACACACAATAATGGCCCACTGTTGAGCACAGTTCTGTGTCTCAGGACTGAGAAGGTGTACAGCATACTTCAACAGACTACTCCGATGCGGATCGGGTGCATACCCAAGTGTGGGAAGTTTTTATGCCTCCCGAACATCATGATAGTGTCAAATAAAACATTTTTTAGAAGCGAAACGAGAGTAGCCACCTAGAAGATAATAAAATAGAACAGATTTGCCGACTATGACTGACCAGTCGGCCGATTAGCCGGCCGAGTAGCCGATTAATCGGTTTGGATGATCCAAAGCCATCGATCGGCCAAGACGAGCACTTTTTCAGAAACCCATAAATTTAGAAACTGATTGCTATGCTTTATGTTTCAGAATATCTAAGATTATAAAATAAAAATATTATTAAATAATCAAGGTTTTTATATATTTCCTCCTAGACACATTTTATGAATACATTTTATGTATGTAAAGGGGAATAATACCATATATAATATTGAGAAGTGCACATATGAAGTTAGAGGCCGGATAGTCGGCAATTATTACCAAAAATTCGCAGGCTAAGATAGGCCTACGTATAGTCGGCTTTACAGAGTAGTCGGCACATCTCTTTAAAATACGCATTACAAATCCTCCGATAATCACCTGTAAGTGTCTTCATCTGTAGCGATGGAGTTTCTCCTGGCGACTTGAGATATCTGACCCACCAAGTACCTCGTGGATCCCTCCTTCCAGGCGGCAAGGCACACTAGCTCCTCCACTGGAAATAACAACATTACCAGATACAGTTCCCACCTTAAGTTAATTCACTTTGATCGAGAACACCTAGATGGCGCATCAATCCCGTGTTGCATAGAAAATGGAATGACAAGTAACCAAACATAACGTATGTGTTACCTCAACTTTAGAACAGTACATCAGTAAAAAAATGACAATCAAATCCTATTAAAATTATAAATGCGAAAGTTTCTGAGGTTCGATGTTTGTTTCTTGTCCCTTATGCAAAAACTATTGAATGGAACTCAATGAAATTTTCACAGGGATAGATTATAATCTGGAATAACACATAGACTACTTTTTATGAACACGCGTGCGAAGGCGCGGGCGGACGTTAGTCAGTTATCGTCCTTGTTCCGTATTGTTCTACTAAAGAGTTAGGAAACACCAACCAAAATCAATTTCCATTAATTACCTACATTTGTTAACTGTAAGTTGGACTGTTTTCTTGCTCCGACTGCCCGCCACAGAGGGCGCTATTCGCCTACAATAGCACCAGAGTGTCGAACAATAACCGCTGTTGCGTACGCAATATCTCGAAAAAACCCAATAAGCTAGTCAAACATTTGCAAGTGCCCTGTGTTGTACAAATTAATATTCCATTTCCGTGCCAAGAGGCAAGAAAGATACGGGAACTCGCACCTTGAATCATAAACCTGCCTATAGACAAAGACAAAGATCAGCTAGGCTAAAGGTCAGTGTAAAAAGAAATAGAAATACACTCCACTGTATCATCCACCAAAACAATTAGTTTCTGATATTAGTAACAAAAACAATTATACTCCAAAACAATTATAATTGTTTTAAACCATTTATTGCTTGTACACCATAAAGAAGAACAAAAGAAACCAATTTCTTACTGGCACCAGTTTTTATAATCTGTGCTTTTATGCCTGTTAAACACAGATAAAGTTCATGCGATTGTAAGACGGTTTTCACTTATGTATTGTGCAAAGCCAGTAAAATATTGTTTCATTAACAAATTAAAAATATGGTAAAATTTAAAGATTCTCATGTACAGAAGTGAAGTGTGGACTGTCTTTCGTATAAATACTAAGTTATTATATGTATGTGTTAGCAGACACGTGATGGTAAGCAATCTACGCCGCCCATGGCCATTAGCAACACCAGGCAGGGGTGTTACAAAGGCTTTGCCTGCCAGTAAAAGGGCCGCGCGAGGAAGATAGAGAAACAAGTATGTGCTATATTACCATTACTCTCAGTCCCTGGAACGTCAGGGCAGGCCATGTAGCGCAGCAGGAGCCTGGAGTCGTCTGTACATGACTCCGCTCTCGACAGGGGGAACGCGCAGTCTCCAGACCCTCTGAAAGTATAATAACAAAGTTAACCAACCGACTATCCTTACTAATATTATAGGGATCATTTGATAGCAAAGGGGGATGAAGAGAGGATTTTGTATAGGGGTTTAAAAAGGGCGGGCGTGTATGTCGCAGACGCAGTCGCGGGAAAAAGTAATAAGCATTAATTGGCAATTATTCACAGCTTTTCGGAATAGAATAGCGTCAACGACTAGAACTACAACTTTTTCTGGCAAAACATTAGTCCATTCGACCATACAACGCTCGCCGACGTACCGACCAAAGTTGTTATTCTTGATATAACACAACGTTAAACCAACCAGTCACTATGTTTTGGCGCCTCCAATATTTTCCGCGCTACAACTAAGTCTTTTAGAAGTATTTCGTACCACAATTACTGCAAATAAATAAATAAACAATAAACTCAACGCAAAATATATTAAAGTTTGGAGTTTCGATTATTACAAGCCCTTATTTAACTTGCAGCGTATATTAGTATGTTAATATATTAGCCTATTTGTTTGTTCCGGGTCAAATCTTACAAGCTTAATTAGCCCCACTTCCTCTTACACTACGGAGCGGAAATTTTGCATTTTCATCCTGATGACAATGCATTTTTATGACAAGCATGGCCTGATACTACGTTCAGGATTGGCTCCAGACCCCTTGTCTGCCTTGATCTATAATAAAAGCTAGTGTTTTTAAATATTTTTAAAAAGCCTTGTTTTAAATGATCAATGACTAGTTGGTTTTTATTTTGTAGAACTTGTTTCAGATTGGAATGTTCGCTTTTGGATATTTGCGACTAGATTCTGTATATTTGAATGGGTAAAAAGACTCCAGAATGATTTCAGATTTCGGGTACATAATAATGATATTTTAAATATCATATTCGCTTTAATGTAACTTATCTATTTTCTTTTATGTAAATGTCGTGATACTGACCTGCTGTAGGTGAAGGTGAAAGGCGCCGGATGGAAGGGGCAGGGCTGCGGCACCGGCCGGGGCTCCTTGCGGAACATAGAGTACAGCGCCGCGTCACCGCTGATCTGCTCGCAGATCGACGTGATGGAATCCTTCAGGCCGCAGAAGGCTGGGGAAGGATTAGATTAAACATTTTATTAAACATTATAACACAGATTGCAACTTGTATTTGTTCGTAAACAACTGCAATAGTTGTGAAAAACCGCCGCTCAGTCGTTTGCGCCCATCACTGAACACGGAATGGAGCAATTACTTATACATAACTTATACTAATTAAATATAAGACCTCTTATATTAAATACTAAATCTAGTTTTGTATTTGTGTAGTTTTGTATTTGTGTGTGTATGTGTGTGAGAGTGTGTGTGTAGGTGCATGAGAGTATATGTGTGTGTCCGGATGTATGTATGTATGTGCGTGTTTCTCGTTATTGTCCAGTTATAAATGTCTCAACTCCTGATATGTAAGAGTCAGTTTTTCAGCGGGTACATATAAATTATTTTATGTACTTTGGTGTTAAATTCCAGATTATACGTTGAATGGTGATGGATGGATCCTGCTATACATATGGATGGATGGATAAATGTTACTCTAAATCAAATTTGGCACACCGGTTATAATCTGGTATAATACACAGCCCATTTTTTGTGAACAAACGACGCGAGCGGAGCTGCCGGCGGATGTCATTTAAATAATTGCCTTTTGATGACTATTTTAAAATATTATTCATTTTTACTAACTTAATGCTCCCAGCATCTTAGACATCAACACCACTTACCACCAGGTGGGATCGATGCCAACCATTCACTTATTCTACGTAAACAAAAGTAAAGACTTCGCTTTTAGCGGATAGCGCTAAACTAGCTAAGCTGAGATAGCGCTTTTGTTTAACTTGCAGTGTATGTTTGTATATTAGTGTGTTAGTATATTTGGATATTAGATTGTTACGGGTTAAATCTTGCAAGGTTATTAGACCCACTTCCTCTTACACCACGGAGCTGGAAGTTTGCATACAGCTTCAGTGCCGATGTCAATGCATTTTTATTATAAGTATGATCTGCTGCTATGCTCAGGATTGGCTCCAGACAAGGGAACTCCTCAACAGATAACAATACAGTTATTAAATTCTGTGTATCAGGGATCTATAATAAAAGTTTGTGTTTTTAAATATTTTAATAAACCTTCTTAATAATCTATTCTTAATTTTTTATCAGAACAATTTTTAAGTTATTAGGAATTGGCATTCATTTTGAGTGTAAGCACCTATTGCATTGGCTGGCCGGTTGGTCTAGTAGCTAATGAAC
>DWJZ01000695.1:0-29013 GCA_018249125.1 Asbolis capucinus
TGTGCTTTCGGTATGTCCCTAAGGTAGATATTTGTGGACATGAAACATTAATTAAAAAATCAATACTATACTGACTCCTAGTACTAATAAACCACAGACAATCGACTAGTCGTGGTGAACAGGAAATACCCTGAGTTTGACTAACGCCCAGGGCAATTTTTAATGTCTTTAATGTAAATAATCATTTTATCGTATAAAAAACTGACTTTAAAAACTTCTAATTACGATAAGAAATATTATTAAAATCATCAGTGTTGTTGAAGTGAATTGAAGTGAATGATGGCTGAAGTACAACTAACGGCTGTGGTTTAGAAACTGGCCGCATCGATCGACCGTAATGATAAGCGGCAAAAGAGTATTTCGTATGATGCCAATATGATTAAAACTCACCGGATGGATAACTTTTTGTTCGTTATTGATAATTCTGATTTTAAAACTACTTTCCTCTACAATAGAATAGAGATTTTACAGAAGAACGTAAGTTTATAAACTATAAAAAATATCAGTAGTTGCCCTTAGCCTAGCCCATAGATTCGGACAAGATTGAAACTGCCGTACAAAAATATTCTTAAACTTTTCTTCTATTCTCTTCTGTTGCCAGTTTCACG
Organism: Asbolis capucinus; assembly: GCA_018249125.1. Classification (NCBI taxonomy): domain Eukaryota; kingdom Metazoa; phylum Arthropoda; class Insecta; order Lepidoptera; family Hesperiidae; genus Asbolis; species Asbolis capucinus. The sequence continues at coordinate 609 of DWJZ01000695.1, forward strand.
GTATTGACGTCTCCATACTCAAATTCAAAAGAGGTGGAGCAGAACAATGAGTGGCTGTTGGAGAACGTCCCTGGAAGTACTGCGGTAGTGTGGGTCTCTCACCCTCCCATTACCAATGAGTTCTTGGATAAAGCTGGTGAGTTGATGAAACAATTAAGAGAAAAAAATATATATGGGTATAATTAGTGGTTAAAGTTATTGCTAGTAGAAAATACTTAAAAAATAAGTGGAATCGTCCCTGACTGTCCGGCTGGTTAGTTTGGTGGTTACTAAACCTGACTGCTACACCAAAAGTTCGATTCTTAACTGGGTCAAACTTTTCTGTGAACAGGAATGTTTGTTCTGTGTGTCCGGGTGTAAAAATACTAAATTAACACACAAAAAACCACACAAAACATACGTTACTACTTCACGTAAAATCAATAACAGATCTGTCTGAAATTTGGCACAATGGTAGATGAAGATCTGAAATACCTTACAGGAACTTTTTATCAACAAACACGAGGGCGAAGCCGCCGGCGATGACTATAATATATATTTTGATCCTGAAGGGTCTGTTTTAGTTCACTATCGCTACCTTCCCCAGGCCCCGAGCTAAAGCTGATATCCACAGCGTCCGCGGGCTACAACCACTGTAACGTACCAGAGCTAAAGGCCCGTGGCATCCGCCTGTCCAACACCCCTGGAGTGCTCAGCTCGGCGGTGGCAGAGATCGCCGTCTCCCTCCTGCTGGGCGCGGCCAGACGGTTCAATGAGAACTTGGCGCAAGTACGCAGGTACGAGTATAACTTGTTTTCGGACTACCTACGTTGATAAAATGTACTCTACATCTACAGGATGTTCCATAAAACCACACTGCCACAACCCTATGGATAGGTGCACTAACGGAAGTGGTTTAGAAACCGGTCGTATCGACAAGATATTTTTACGAGAATAGGGACGAAGAAGGGAGGAGGAAGTTATTTTTTTGTGATAAGCAGGCAAAGGAGCAGACGGTCACCTGATGGTAAGTGATCACCGCAACCCATGGACATTAATAACACCAGACTGGACCCGCTTACGCAAGAGAAAGAAACAAGGGAAGCGGTACATTGCCGAAGCAACCGGGATCAATAACTAGATCGAGTTACACCAGATTCATCAGCAAAATATCACTTCGGGATGGGTGACATAAGAACAATGGGGAGGAGGATGGATGAAGGACGGGGAGAAAAAGAGGAGAACTGGGTCTCAAGTCCATCTTACTATAACTCCAAGATACAAGTTACATAAGGAATATGTCGATAAAAAATAAAGTCAATTTACGTAGCTCAGCCGTAAGTAAGAGTTAAATCACTTTGACTTCTACAAATCACTTTGACTTTATCCTCAGCTTCAAAATGTGATTTCTAATATCCAGCTACATCCTTGTAAGCATTTACTGATAAGATGACAATGTACCTGGTGCCTTTTCATCGATAAGCTGATGTAATCTTGACTTTGATGCAATGTACACTTTTTCAGTTAAGTGCAATACTGACGATTTGATAACGGATTTCATAGCGAACAGTTTATATTCAGGTTTAAAAAAGTTTACAATTTATCAATTTCGTAGAAAAACTCACCTTAAATGTGCCCCAGATTATTTACCTATATCTAGTTGTAAGACAACAGAAAACTTTAACTAATATATTTTTAAAAGGTAGCAAAAAAAGAAACGTTTAGCAAATTTTCCGGGTAAAGTCACCTTAGGCACTGCTTGGAGTGTTCTAATTTTGGGGTGGCATGGCTGGCAAAATGGCACGGGCTCCGGCATGACGGGGCCCCCAGCCTGAAAAATGGCCAAACAATTCAAAAATTTTATTTTACATACTTAAAATCAATGATACTTATAATCAAAGACCGTATTAATAATAAAGTGTTTACATTAAACTATTATTTTATTATAAAGTACAGATCAATTTTTAATACATTTTTAACTAAAAAAGGTCACAATATTTCGGGTGTGCTATCTCCGTGATTTATTAACATTTAATTTTCATGTGACGATTTTTCTTGGAACCTCATCCAATGAATTTGCCGCAGGTCTTAGATCCCTAGTTCGTATCTGGGCCCATGCTTACTAATTTTGAGATATGCTTAACTTTTAAGCTGTATAAATATTTAGATTGGACTGTCGGTTTGATTAGTTCTCGCTTCAGTTGGTACGCCATTATCATTTGAACGCTTGAACGAATACGGAATAAACTGTTTTAAATTGTTAAGGAAATTGTTTAACTAAGATAAAGATGAGGTCAGACTCTCGAAATCACGTATTTTTTACATAATATAGGTTGCTATTAGAATCAAATTATTGTTAACTTTGTATGTACCTACTACCTACCTACCGGCCATTATTGGGTCGGGTCGTACTGAATACGTGTCTCTCCTCAGGACCCAGGAGACCTATATCATACTCCATCATGCTCCTCTAATACGGATGGCCAACCAGAGTTTCAGAAGTATTTATACCCCCTGGACGCCTACGTCGAGGTGTAAGATTGTCTCATTATAACAACCTGGTCGAATGTCTTTTCGAGCCCTCCAAAGCACTTATGAATTTTTGGCAACGGTCAACGGTTAACGGTCAGCCAACCTCTTACAGACAGCACCCGCTGTTGTTTAGAATCCAGGGTTTTAGCACAGTAATTAATTTTTATTCCAATGTGTTACAGCGGAGAATGGGTCATAGGTTTCCAGGCAGGCCTCGGCCTGGATGTCAGAGGAAGCACAGTGGGTATCGTTGGTCTGGGAGGCATCGGTCAGGCGGTGGTCAAACGTCTCGCTGGGTTCGAAGTCGGAAAGTTCCTTTACACTGGCCACAGAGAGAAACCTGAAGGTTTGTGAACCATCTTCTTCACACACTTTTCAAGCTTACCATTACTGACTTACTACTGAGCACTGGTCTCTCCTTATTTTAAAGGCATTGGGAATACTCCACCTCGTTACGGCAATGTAGGTTGGTAGAGGATTTAATAACTAAACGAAATGTCGGAAGCTTTTTTACATATTATAAGTTAATGGGTTGAGTACAATCCCACCTGATGGTAGGTGGTGACGAAGTTTTAGATGGTAAACCGCATTAACTTAGGAGAAACCTATTCACTTTTGTCTTAGACACCTATTTTATGCTTAATTGCGTCCGACATTGCAACCCATAACTGTCCCATTGCTTGGATCAGTCCTCCTCTCACATTGTGCGGGATATAGGCTACCTACCACGCTAGTCAAGTGCGGCTTGGTAGTCTTCACACACGTTCGAGAACAAGACAGTTTTAAAGAAAGAATGATCAACGACCTAAATAAATAAATAAACCTTTATTCCTAGAAAGCACCAACAACCAACAAAACAAGTGTAAAAATAACAAAAAGAAAACCAAATAAAAATACAAAGAAACACAAAAATAAAAACTATAAAACATGTAGGATCGTAATGAAGCGCTAATTTATTTAAATAAATAAAATAATAAACATTTTCAAATAATTTTCACAGCAAAGGATTTGAATGCCGAATTCGTGTCACTGGACGAGTTACTGCGCCAGAGTGACTTCGTCGTGTTAGCTGTCCCTCTGACCGATGAAACAAGACACATGATCAATGCTACCTCCTTAGCTAAGATGAAGGAGAATGCCATCCTTATCAACGTTGGACGAGGAGGTATGATTATTGTTCTAAAGCTCAGTTTGTGTTGATCCTGTCGGAGCAAGTGGATCCTGATTGTGTTTCCAGTCGGGGCCCATATTTATGGAGTAGACTTTAATCAATAATACAACTAGATGTCGGATCAAGCAAAAAAAACGTGCCTCAACACATACCAGCTCACTTGAAATGTGGGCTTGTGTTTTCTTAAGTTCGTTACAGACAGTTAACACTTAAACACCTTCCACTACGCTACAGTATGTATTCATTTCATATACAAGTATATTCAGTGCGTGTAATTGTATAAGTTGAACCTAGAAAGATTTTTAAACCTTTTTTAGTTCGTTGGTAATTCAACTAAAATTCATAAGTGTAAGCTACGTGGGCCTTAACCTTTACCAATGGTTTTTTAACCTCAATTTTATTTGGTTGATATTACATATTCTATTTCACAGACTTGGTAGATCAGGAAGCGTTGTACAACGCGCTGAAGAACAGGACAATTTACTCGGCAGGCCTCGACGTCACTACTCCTGAACCACTACCGAAAGACCACAAAATGTTGAGTTTACCAAATATTTGTAAGTAATCTACAATTTCATTTTTTAAAGTAAATTCTGGGTAGATTTACTGTTGTGATGTCTTCTATTCTCGATGTAATAAATACAAACGTACTCTATGGTGAGTACATACATACTCTGTGGTAAGTACATACATACTCTGTGGTAAGTACATACATACTCTGTGATGAGTAACAGCAGGCAACAGTTAATGTTACCAGGTTAAGTATTAACAAATATTGAATCCAGAGCTCAGAATTATTTAAATTCCCAGCCGGAACATGATTAGTTTGGCGGCTGACTCGAGAGGGTTTGAATTTGGCCTGTTTGATTTTACGGAACAATTTCTGTAATCATAAACAAATTAATGTCCCATTTAGAATCGTTCCTTAAATTACTCCTTAGTACAGATTTAAACTCTAAGGACTCTTGAGTGAAACAGTTACCCTATAAATTTGCTTAACTGATCTTGCCTATCTGGGAGCATGGCAGTGAGTCCCAGCGGGCACAGCGGCACAGCCATTTTCGGCCTTTCTGTGTATTCAAACTGTTACAAACAAGTAAACTAAATATTTATGTAATATATTTCCAGTTATTCTCCCGCACATTGGCAGCGCAACAGTGCGCACAAGAAGCGACATGGCAGTTCTTGCAGCCAAAAACGTCGTCAACGGGCTAAATGGGAAACCACTTATCACTCCAGTGTTGCCATAATACAGGGTAAAAACCATACAAATGTTGTATAAAATAAATTAATTTTTTTTCTTCAACTGTTGTTTTTATTTCCCTGAAGAACCTACTAATATTACGTTTAAAATGGATGTTTCATTCTCAATTGGCAAAGGTATAGATTAGTCGAGAACAAAACTGCCTACTTTTTTTCAACATACAACGCGCACGAAGTCGCGGGCGGAAACTACATACATATATGTACTTATTTCTAAATATTGCGAAAATAACTACTTTATACATAATATAAACAAACAGAAATTGTACATGGGACCGTTAATAAATAATAAAAAGCATAATTTTTATAATGCATGATTTAATCATAAGCATTATAATTTCTTATTTACAATTACAATGAATAACTAACTAGGTATTATACATTCACAGTGTAGCAAAACTTAGAGATAATAATTATCAATATTATTTTAAGTAAAACACAATTAACGCCCACACAATTTCATATTACATAATTTAAAGTAATCTTGGGAGCAGCAAGCGTAGATTTTCAGATTCTTTAAATCTAAATGATAAGTTATGGTAATTTACAACTATACTCCAGGATTAATATTCCTGAATGAAGGTACACCGAGTATAGAAGAAAAGTATTTTGAAGTCAGTCTTAAATACCATACAAGTTTTAGATGCATTTTTGAATCAACATTACTTTGCTCACAAAATAAATTCAATGCTTGTAAAAAAATAAAATTTTAAATACAACAAAGTGCCTAATATATATTTTTTCTTTCCTCTCTGCATGTGACTTTATTGTTCTGTGGTAACTTATCAGAAATATGGTGAAAACTCTTTTTTACATTATCCTTCATAACAATAAACTCTCTATAAAGTAGAAGTGAGCATAACTTGGTTTGTTTATGTTAAAAACCACATATTGTTCATCCACTTCATAAAATGATAACACTCTATAAGGGTAAAAAATGCTCAGTCCCTTTGTTTATCGTTATGCTGACTTCTTATTTTTTTAATATTCTGACGATGATGATGTTGTCTGGGTGGTATGGCGCAAGGAGCAATACTCCACACAAAACCGAATCTGCGCTTTGTATAAGTTGATCAAGTTAGATTACCTTCACGGATCCATGCAACTGGGTTAAAATTACCAATATTTTAACAATAAAGAAATGAGTACCCATTTACATTTAAAATGATAAGTATGTCCAACAATATTAGTTTAAAAACATATAAATATAATGCTAATATATTAAGTATAATATAAAAACAGACTTCAAAATCTCATTGTTTTTTGGAAAGCCATCATGGAGCATCTGCTACAATGGCTGCCAGGTCTTTAAGGAAGGGCTCTATCTGGCTCTCCAGCGACAGTATGTGACCAGTATTGCAGTTATCACTACCAATGAATGTGATTACTAGTGGCAATTTGTTCATCTGTATTACCTGGAATTTAGATAGATAAATAAATACTATTACCTGCATATCACAGAACATACAATTAACAGGAACATATAAATACACAACAAGTACAAAGCAAAGACTCCGTTATACTCTATTGCTACATATTTTTTTCTTTATGAATCAAATATACAACATAGAAGGCAAAGACCACATAAATTTACAATTGTATGAACACAAAATTAGTTTCTTAATTTTTTTAAATATATTCAATAAGGAAATCAAGTCACTGAGTTACTGAAAAGTGATTTAAACTTATGCCCAATACTAACACTGAGAGAAAATATGAGAGACTATCTCGTAATAACTTTGAAGGCAGAAACAATAGTACTCATTGCTTACATCAGTTGGCCGCAAATGGAGTTGAAGCCAGTTGACAAGGACAAAATATATGTGGAAGCAGGCTTACCTCATAATACAATACAACCTGCATATTACCTGATAACTGGAATACATCGATATAATAGTCTTGTTTCGTCCAAGTCCTAGTTTACTTGCTTGGTCTGTTGCCATACCAAATGTGGATATAAAATTGGGTCGAAGAGCGAGTTGTGGGGCTCTCTCAGTAACAGATCTCACTACTGGCACTCCATCTCGGTCTGTGATTAGTATACAATGTAGTCCATTTACTCTAAAACAAGTGTAAAAATCATTTATCACAATCTTTCTCGACAATAAATATTGCAGTACAACAAAACTATCAGTACTTTTCAAGTAGTTGGTTCAAATATTTACGTAGATCATCACCCATTTTAATTCGACTTTGGAATTTTAACAGTTTTATTTTAGTTAGTTTGGAGAGATGCAAATAAAAATATTTTTACGGAAAACACAAATGTCATTCTGACATCTTAATTGTTATCAGTACAGTTTTCTGTCCGATAGACGGCTTATGAAACGACCGCTTTCTTTTATTCATAGACTAACACTTATTTGATATAGGTTTTTAAGTTTTCATTTCTTGTTAACTTACCTTTTGGGACAGTAATTTACTCTAGGTTTGTTTTCAGTTTTATGCAAAATATTGTAACATTGTAATTTGATTGAATTTAATATATCTATCAGCATTAAAATACTATTAATATTTCGAATTGACAGCGTTGACTTGTTTCAAAAAGAAAAATTAAAAATTGTCTACGGGCAGACAGGCAAAATGGAAGAATTGGATTGATTGACAACTTCGCGATTTTCGTAATTTTATTTTTGGGTTCGTAAATGTTTCGTGTCTTTGTGTTTCATTGATGTGATAATTTTAAATAAATAACACGACAAGAATAACGTCTCAGTACAGTAAATATAAATTATTTCCACTGGATGGTGCAACTGATCGAAAAATAGCTTTGGTATGATGATAACAAAAGATATAAAAATTCAGCCTTGTCTCGTTTTAAGCTCTTTTTCGTCACATGTGTATAGTCGGGATTAACAAGTCATGAACGTTCGCAAGCGCAAGGGCCGGGGGAAGCATACGTAACTGTGTGAGAAAGTGATTTTAAGGATTGTGACGTCACTAGAGAGAAAAGACAATAAAATCACGGTGCGAATAGAAGATGTTTGGTAATAGTTGTCGGTGAGTGGGAGTGTAATTCATATAGCGAGGTGAGGGGCACAGTTCGCGGCGCAGGGGGGTCCTCCGCGAGGATGGGCGGCGATGTCTGCCCCCTCCGAAAGCACCGCGAGCCCTTCCCCGTGTGCATGCACTAACATATCGCTTATGCAATTGTTTCACGAGCTGAAGCAGAAGTTTCCCGGTGTTCCCGATCATGTTGTGTCCAACACTATCGAATTGTATTGCCACGACAAGCAAGCCTGTGAGAAGCACTTGCACAGCGAAGTCAAAGCCTCCCTAACGCACGCCTACCATGCATCCTCCTCAGCGGCGGCTCGTCAGCTCCATGAGCTCAAGCTCAACCCACCAATCAAGTGCCGCAACCAGCCCATAGTGAAGCACGAAGTTGTCAAATCCTCAGTTCTTAAAGCTGTGACTTGCCAAGGACCTCAGACAGCAGTAGTAAGTTCTAATGCCCTTATTGATGACTACACCAAGCCTAAAGTAAACACTGATGCCAATCAAAATGTTGTTGAGGATGAAACCGATAATGAGACAATAAGACCAACTTCTCCAGTGGCTGTTATAAATATTGATAACTGTTTTGCAAAGTATAATGCAGAGTCACCTAGTGACTTGGAGTTGACTAACGACAATAAAAATCAAGATCAAAGTGCATCAAAAGAAAATGTCTCAGTTGTATCTAAACCAACAGAAGGCAACACTGAAGAACTAGAGGGTATGAATTACAGGATATTGAAGAGCAACAAAATAAAAAGTAACTTGCACGAGAGATTAGAAGCTGTGAAAGAAAAGAAGACCATCAAAAAAGAGACAACACCGCAGCCTAAGCCAGCTCCAGCTGAAAAACTTCAACGTCCCAAAACACTAAACTTAAAACCTAATCCAGATATTGCATTTAAAGAAACTTTAAAGGAACCTGTAGATGGGGAATGTCGAACTGTATCTCCTGCGCCATCAGCTCAAAAACAAGAGGCACAATCTAAGGAGGCTAAGACGGCATATAGACCAGAGCGAGGTTATCCCTTAAATTTATCTGTGAATGTTAACTGTCATATGGATGTGAGCCGTGGTTATGGTGATCCTTGGTTAGAAGACTACGATAGTCCGAGGACAATAACATCAGTGAATTTAACGGTTTGCACACCAACATCGAACATGGCTAGCCCGGTGCGAGAAACAAGGGAGGAAGATGGAGGGTTTGAAGGCCATGTCACAGTGACAGTTAGTCCAAGTACGACGCGTCCAGTGCGGCGGAGAGCGCCGCCTCCACCACAGCAGCAGCCATGTTCGAGGATCGAGTCACCCAGACCGTCTAGGACGGCTCCAGAGCCACCAGGTTATGGTCAGTAAAAGATTATTTACTAGTATTTATGTACCTGTATTACTTAAAAACTCTTGAAGCAGCCATTTTATGATAAATTTCCCATTTAAAAGAGTTTTTTTCTAGAATATATGTTAATGTTTGATATAGATTCCCCCCTGATGGTAATTGGCAATGATGTCTAAAATGTTGGGCACACAGCTTATTAAAGGCCTATTCACTTAACATCTTTATGTTGGGTAGTCTGATGCAGCACTATCAAATAGTAGTAACCAACTCTTATGTATACCTAATATGGTACTCTAATGGCATCAACATCAAAATACAATTAGGACCAATATTTGTATATGACAGTATTCTAGAAATAATGGATAGCAAAAGAAAGATTCTCTAGTAGTTATAAATCTCACATCCAAAAGAACCAAAGACTTAATTTGCTTGGATACTTATGACTGTGTCAATGTCTTTGACTAGGAATGGTTGAAAAATAAACTTTATAATTTAATTAGGTTTAGGCATTAAAATATTAGGCTTTTGTAAGTATCATTAAGGTGTCTCATCAAAAATGTAATGACTTATCTGTTACTAACTTGAAACAGTTTTAATGTGCATTGAAAATTAAGAAATAAAAACTGGTTTTGTAGTATTAGGAATGTACACAGTTTCAAACTCCATTAACCTGACTTTGTTGACAAACCTGTTGGCCTAGCGGGTAGTAAACTTGACTACTAAGTCTAAGGTTATGAGTTTGATCCCTACCCAGAACAAACTTTGCTGTGATGACCAGAAATGTTTTTTCTGTTTCTGGGTGTAATATAAATATCTAAGTATGTATTTATGTATCAAAATTTACATATATGTTTTTCAGTTGTCTGATCAGCATAGTACAAGCGAACAATTAGTTTGGGGTTGAATTGCTGTATGTGAGTTTTTCAAAAATAGAATAAACTTACCTGTTAACAAATATGAATCAAAATTATCATAAAAAAAGTCTATTCAGTTTCAGTATTAAATGTATGTTAATATTTTACAGAAGTTCACTTTAAAGAATTACACATTATAAGATTTTATTCAGAGCGAGTCATTAAATTTTATAAACAAAACAAAGCAGGTGCTAGGGAAAACCAATGATCTAAAAATCATCTTAATATTAAATCTATTTGCTACAGAATGGGTTTTATGCTAATGCAAGAGTAGAAGGAAACCGCAAAATAAATGCTTATTATTTATTCTATGTTTGTTAGTATTATGCGACTCGTTATTAAATAGGACCTTGACAAAAAATAAATAAAATTTAACACAGATTATGTGTCACCACATGGGATATACATTATTGTACAATCACAATGAATATACAAAGGCGGAAGAATCTTTTCACAATTCACATAAATTGCTGTAAGTTGGGAATTGAATGTGATATTTTCTTAGCATTTCTGCTTCATTGTTGCTAATTATGCTTCTACTTTATTATTGAATGACTCAATGTGGAACTTGTATCTTTAATGTAGTCCAAAATAATTACTCAATTTTATTATAATTTGCGCTCTTCCCAAACAAATCCCCATTTGCGTATTAACGAGATCTCCATTTACTTATTAGAGAAAACAGCATGAAAAACTATGCAATAGCTTTTCTGTTCATAGTTTAGTAGTGGAACACAGATAATCTGCCATTTAATCTTTCGAAACTAAATTCACCGTTATTTCCATAATTAATAAATATCACACAAACAGCAGGTTACAATAATTATTTTCTATTTGAATACAGTATTCGGTGCACATCCGATTTGGAATTTTTGCCATACAAACTTGACAAATTTATGTGTATGTGCGTACATATACTCAGTGCAAACTTGATGCGGATTTTTTGTTCATGCAATCTTGTCAATTTTGTATCGAAAAAAATCCAGATCGAAAGAAGCTAGAAAGTGAAGATAGTTTAAATTATAAAATGCCCTTATAAATTTTTCAGACCGTTCCCTAATAGACCGACAAAAAGAACGTCTGTCGCGTCTGGCGTCCGCCCTGGCGCAAGAGAAGGGGCGGCTCTCCCAGCTGACGAGGGAGACTCAGATCCTCGCCGCAGCGCCGCCAACTCCCTCAGCCGCTCAACGACTCAAGGATTACGTTGAGCGGCTGAGGGATGAGTGCGATACGCTAGCTAAAAGACTGGAGATGTCTGGGAATGGTAAGTAAATCTGAATCATTTATTTGTTGTTATCATTGCAGGCTGTAACTGTCACACTGCTGGGTTCGGGTCTACTCTCATAATGTGAGAGGTATAGGCTATAGTCTACGCTGGTGAAGTGCAAATTGGTGGACCTTCACACAACTTTGATAACATTATGGAGAAATCTCACGAGTGCAGGTTTCCTCACGATGGTTTTCGACGTAGGAAGTAGTAATCAACTTCTAATACACAACTGAAATCTTTAAGAATTTATCAAGATTAAAGTCCGCTTGTTATATATGTACTCGTTCATAAGCATTCTTAGCTCTGCGACTTGTTTCGATTTTAAGCGATCGGAAAATTTTAAACAACAGCAAGTGCGGTATGTAGGAGGATGGGTGAACGACAGTGGCAAAAAATTTATGAACGCTTCCGTATTTCGAAGCGCACGTAAAGCCTTCGGTCCCGGTTGTTATCGTTAGATAGCAATCATTAAGCCATGTCGGTGGCGTTCGGGCAGCATATAAATCCGACACTTAGGTTGGCTACTAATCCCTCCACCAATCCGCAGTAGAGCAGCGTAGGGGATACGCTCTAGGCCTCCCCAGTATGAGCAGGACCGGTGCTCAGTAATGGGCCATCGATGAGTTGAAGCCAAGCCAAGCCAACACATAATCTTCCTAAATAAATACACAAACTTATCAGTATACTTTTTACTCAGCCAAGTATAGATAAGTGAATTTATTCATAGTAATACATTAGTATGTATATGTTTACATATATAAACAGCATATATGTATTCGTTTGTTTGTGATGTATAACTCTGACCTATTAGTCAAAAACTGTGGGCCGATTTCGAATTCTATCGCCAATATATACAACGGAGTTTATGGAGTTGTATTCCGGATTTTGTTTTTTCCTTTAACCGAATTTGCAAATAATAAGGGAAGTAATGGAAGCTTTTTTACATTCCAGGTTATTTTTTTCTGAAAGCCGTGGAAAAAACATAGAAATTGTCAAAGAATTATTGCGTATCTTATTTTTTTTATATTGGTTATCTCATTTATATCTTATCCACGTAGCTTAAGGAATTCTGGGAAATACTTTCTGCGAAGTGCAAAACAGATGTTGTCCGTTCGAGGTGGAACTATTATGCAAAAGCAAAACAAAAACATAAGAATTTGGATTTACTTTTCAAGTGGAAAAGGCACTGACATGTGTGTGGACATGCTGTTCCATACAAAACTACAGTATCTTTTAGTGGGCGTTTTCTTGTGACATTTTTGCTGGAAGACTTCCACCAAACTTGTCATAAGGGCAGCGTCCATTGGTCAATCTAGTGATTTGACATTTAATGCAATATGGCGACTGTCAGCTTCAAATAGCCGCTTCTGTGCGAAGCTGTCAGGCTATCGTAGGCTATATATTTATATAAAGAGAGATCAGTGCGAAAAGGGCTCTAGCAATTATTTAGTTCCAACTAATTTCTTATTCTTGGCATGACCCCTAGAGCCTTAGAAAGCTAAGAATTCGATATAGTACCTTACACTTGAGGTATAATCCTAAAAGGATACGGACCAAATTATTGCTTCCCTGACCTGCAAACATGCTTTCACGTAACCTATCTCATAAACATAAATAATAATATGTTATAGTGAAAAAAATACTCGAATCTTTTTGTTATTTAATCGTCTCGTCGATCGTTTATGTAATTTATTAATCAGTGCCTAAATGAAATCTAATCTCAAGATAGTAATTTATCTCTTCAAAGGAAACCAAATACGCAACTTGGCCTTGTAATTCCTGCATTGTCTCTAAGACAATGATGTAATATTCTTACTAGCAGGTATAAATCTTTAACATCCCTTAGAATTTGAATCTATAATACGGGGATCATTAAAAGCCTATAAAAATGAAAGTTGTAGATTCCACTTAGTTTTCTACTATTTATCTTTGAATACAAATTAATAATGTATTATTCATATAGTCTTACGGTTTCCTTTTCACTCTTAAATTTGATTTTATTTCAATAACATTACACTACAAACCTGGTTCAACTGTTCCAGAAACGGAAGAGTCGAACAGCTTCTACAGTAACATCTACGCGGGACAACGCCCGCCATCCGCGTGGCAGTGCCACATGTGTACTTTCCGCAACCACCCGCTGCTGGACAAATGCGAGGAGTGCGATATGCCCAGGATATTCGTAGGTACGTCCCCGGCAACCACACACGACTCGGGCTTCGGCTCATTTAGGGATAGAAACAGACGCGGCGTACGAAATGACGCCACCGACGTCAGTGAACCCCCTCTTCCCAATATGGTGGCCGATTGCCGCGCTGTCAATGTCTAACTTGACAGGAACAATACAATTTTGTGTACTAGTATCCCTCCGGTTCTCACAGGCAGCAAATGCAATTATTGACAGTGTCTATAAACTTAAAAAAAAGGCAGTGAACTTTATTATGTGCCTTTTATTGTGAGAGTGGTCGCACGTGTTCCAAGATGTCTAAATTGACTTTCCCAATTACCCCTTTTGAGGCTATATTTGTTGGATTTGAAGTTCAGTGTTGTGCTTAAAGACCCTTAACCCTGGCATGTTAATGTCGGCATGCGAAGATTAACATCAATTTATGTGTTTAAAGAATGTTCCAACTTTAATATAATTTTTGTAAGTGTTGTGTTGGAATATTCTTGGTTTGTAATTTTTTGTTCCTGTTTGAAAAGATGATGTTTCGAATATTCGGGCTGATTCTTGCATGTGTGTTCGTTCTTTATATTGTATAGAAAATATTAACCACAGTTTACTGATAAATTGCAAATTAGGTACCTTAAGATGTCGCCATATTGAGAGCTATTGAATTAGAATACGTTTAATTTGTTCATATTTATTGTGTCGTCATATATAAGGTAAAAGGCCTCAATAGAAAATATTATAAGGCGATAAGCAAAATGGTGTAATAAATTTTGTTTTTCTTTCCCTAGACAAAGTTAAAGGTCATAATCATAGACAACAAAAAGGGCGATTTTTTTTAATTTATTAATATAAATTGTAATTTTATTATATTAATATTTAAACTGTTTTTTATTACTGGGCTATATATTTAAATCTGTTCCAGCAGCCGTTGAGTCTTACCTTTTCAGATCGCGAATCACTCTTAATGTATTAGTTTCTCATGTAAATAGCTCTCAATCTGTCGTCATGTTATAACTATAACCATTATCATAAGTTACCTGAAGTACTGGTACTTGTATGGAAATAATAGGTTAAAGATCAGTGGGTTAATGTTACGTCTTTTTCTTTTAAGGTATTTTGTATATCATCTGTGGAAATAGCTAAAGCGTATAATAAGCACTTTACTCGTTTTTTTGTCTATATTGGATCAATGTTACGTTAAATTTTAATTGTTGAAAGAAATTATTAGAGTTAGGAATATGTTTATAATGTAATTTATTATGTTAAATGTATAAATTTTAGCCTGAGTTTAGTTTAATGCATCACTTGTTGACTGGTCATGTTATGAGACATCACAAGATCTCAAAAAAAAAGACTACTTACGCGCCTTGCCAAAAATGTATCCATTGAAATTATATTCTAGAACTTTTGGAAATCTGGCCAGGGTAGAAGGGAAATTTATTTCATCTTGCTCAAATTGTCTTTTGCTCATTTTTAAATGTATAAGTAATTTTCCATAATACTGATCCGCACAAAGTTCTGGTTCTTTATTTGCTATACAATCTTATAAATTTGCCAGATAAAATGAAAATCTATACAGTTTCATTTTAGGTAATTTTATTTATTGGCATAATAAAAAGATGTAGTGTTCTGATAAAAATCAATCATACTATTTAAAAAACAACATTTTTTTTCTGCAACTGTAATAATAATTAGTATTTATTTTTTTACTATTTTGCACGTGTTCTTCAAATGAATTTAAAGCATACAATTTTTGCAGTAACGAAATAAACTGTGATAGGATAACGTCCTTAATTTTTAAATTGAGATTTTTATTGTCGTCCTATAATATAATTCGCAATATGTTAAATACAGGAAAATGAGATATAAGGGTAAACGCTTTTCCATATCATAGGTAAACAGTGACGGATTTATGAATTTTCAAGCTTGTTACGTTTTCGGCAGTATGTTACGTTACCACTTGTCTTTGTCACATTGACAACTATCAATTGACTTGACAATTGTCAACTGTCAGTAGCTAGATTATCGTTACAACTCAATAAATTCATCGAAATAAACGAAAAACTGTGTTGTAGATTTCTACACCCGAAAACTATTATATAGAATACGGTTAATTGCTATTAGGTAACATAAATATCGGTTTGCAAATTTGCTGGTCCTAAAAACTGCCACCCTAGGCTCAAGCCTACTCGGCTCGCTGGTAAATCCGCCACTGTAGTTAAGACAAGACGAATTTAGGTCATTTAATACACTTAGCAATTTAAATGAGATTAGAAAATCATTGATATACTTACAAATTTGTTTACAATTTTAATATATGCACGAAGTGACTTATGCAGGTGCCTTCACGATCTACGGCAATCTTAGATGTATTTAAAATGTGATCATTGAGTTTTTATGTATATGAGAAAAAATAAAATGTTAATAAATAAAATAAAATGTGACGTTTTTCTACAGTATAGCTCCTTTTTAACCTTAAAATAAAATTGAAAAATGAGTGATCTAATGTTTGTTAAATTTTTTCTGTACTTAATTCTACCTAGTCTGTATTTATTTTTTTACTTTACAAAGAAACGTCTGTTTCATAATAATTTACGAAACTTTGCCCTTTCTGTTATTCCAATTGTAAAAAAAAATATTATCTGTACCTATATCTATAGTTCTAATATTTAGGAAAAAAATGAAGTAGGTATATACTTTCTGTAAAGTGAAATGAAGTTTAATTTATATTGAGATAGCTTACATTAATATCAGTTTGATAATTATGTTGGCTTGCAATTGAAATACACGTTAAAGGAGGTAAGTATTTTTTTATTACAAATTGACCCTGTGTTGTTTTGGAATGCTGCTTCTAATTTATTTCTTTTTTATTTATATATTTTTTGCACTTTATCTGTATTTACGAACTTACATGTTTAAATATTTCTGTACAGTTCGGGCGCCAGATGGAATAACCGTTCGGCTTATGCCAGGTCGTCGGAGTAAGTATATTATAAGCTAATTGGATTTTGTACTATTGGCTATCAATAATTGGCATATTTCAATTCGAAATTTTAATTTCCAGAAATAATGCGGTCGTGGGTTTTATGAGATGCGAGTGGTGTGGTGAAAGTTAGATTATAAGTAATAGTTATATCTATCTTAAGTGCAGAAGTGTGATAACAATGACGTATCTGTGATATTCGCATTTGGTAGTTTAAACTATATTAGTTGATTTTATATAACACATTCCAAAAATAGGAGTAAGTGTATAAGATTTTCTTGTTTACAAAGTATTGACAGTAGACGTAAATCTTATGGTTAAGAAACCGCTTATTTTTAAAAACAAAAGAGTGACGAAAATTAAAATTTTCATAATAATAATCTTAACAGGTCACCCCATTTCGTATATTGTCTATGGTTTTTTATTCTGATCTTTCCTATTCTCTGTGAGTGCCGTTGTACCAAGTGCGAATAACGGACTGTTATTTTCATTTTACCACTACTGCACTTAAGGTGGATAGGGAAGAATAAGCTAGAATACAGATTACAAGTAATCTTTTAATTGTAACAGAAGTAATTATAACACATATACCATAATTTTGACGTATATAGGCATTTTGAGTAGGTGAATCGTGTACCTACAAAGTATATTTAAAAAAATTTGACGTAGAAAAAAAATATAAAAAAATCCTATTTTGTAAAATACAACAGGTATTTTATTGTAACCCTGTCATTTTACTGGATTATATTTCCTATTAAAGAACATACATTACATATATACTATAGAATGTGAACACACATACAATTTTCTGTATTATTTTTATGGTTTGCAAAATGTGAATAAATTTCTGTTTTATTTTGGTCGAGCCATGTGAATTTGTAGAAAACTAAATTTTAAACTGTACATACTATGTCAGATGCTGAAATATGTCCACAAAATTATAGAAAATTGTGAAAATCTAAAACAGAAATTGACATGAATCAGTTATAAGAAAAATATGTGCCCTGTTGTCACTTTATTTTTTACGAATAATAGATCACGTATAGTCCGCTTTTCTCATCCGTACAAAACTTGTAAAGAACCCAGTGCATGACAATGTCAGTTTTCTTATAAATAAATCGGAACAACTTTTCAATATCACAATACGAGAATTTTGTAAAAATAAAAATAAATATCGTAAAAATCAACCTAATATGGCTGAACGACTACCTAACGATAACAGCAAAGACCAACGGCTTTACCTGCCCTCATAAGCAGAGAAGCGCTCACAATCACAAGCAATAAACAGTGCAGTAACCTTTAAAATATATGAAACAATATATTATGGGAGTATACAAGTACTACTAATTTTGCTCAAATATTCAGTAAGATGTTGAAAATTATTATCATTTACAGTAACTTTAAACAAACAAGAATTGTAATGATTATGCAAAGTAACGAACTTAGAAAAATAATAAGACCTGCGCAGACGAAGTACTTTTGTACACGAAAACAAAAGGTACTTTTATACTCTGTATAGTTTTGTACCGGTACCGCTTACATTTATATCAGCCAATGTACACGAAGTATACGTAACAAATACGCAGCTGACAATGACGAAGAGGACGGTAAAATATAAATCTTTTACTGAATTCAGCCACTTACATCGCAAACCGTGTACGTCCAGTCGCTCAAAAGTACAGCAGGATCTACGTTTGCGCGCAGGCTTTAAAAAAAAAATTAGTAAACTTTTTCACATAATTTTAGAAGCAACCGCTTAACAATGTTTTTGTATAAAAATGTTAAACCCCTGAATTTATCAGAATCAGAAATAATCATTCATTTCATCCTCATTAGTTCGAATCGAATAGATCACATACGTGTTGCTCCTAAAGTATGATAGCCAGTATATAAATAACATTGGTAAAAAATAACATAATTGTCACGTAAACTTTGGGACAGCTGTGTCTTTCACAAACATTACGCCATCTTGCAGAATTGGTATTTTTTGTAAACGTGTTTCTCTTTGCAATATGAAAATAAGCTAGTTGCATGTTATTTTTAATTTCTGTTAGTATTACTTAACTCTGTTAATGCAATTCATCGTTTTACAAATATTATTGAAATTTTTAAAATTTTAAAAATATGTATTGAAATAGATTTTTAGGAAAACACTAAAACATTCTCCTCATGTTTGTTTTTGTGACGTCACAAAAGCACTATTTCCATGCAAATAACTAAATATTTAAAGAAATGTATTTAAAATATTTTTTATGGAATCGAAGTCTATAATTAAATGGAATCGAACTATTTAAAAAGGCATAGAACACAAAACATAACATATACAGTGCAACTAGCCTATTTCTTACAAATTAATTTCTGGTACCAAATTCTATCATATAAATAATCTGACAAATACTTACAAAATGTTGATATTATACGTTTCCGACATAGATACCGATTGTAACTATAATCTTTTAGAATTAAGCTATAGGGTAGTTGACATATTAATTGTTGTTCTTAATGATATATAACTTTATGATATTCTCTAGAATGTAGACCGAAATTCTAGAAAAATAAATGTCAAATTAGGCGCCACGTTTTTAAACTTAATTTTTTTTTTTGGAAAAATCTTTTACTTAAAACATAATTGTAAAAAGGAATCTCTTAAAACATTTTTATAAACTGTTGATAAGTTTTTACCTTAATTGCTAAAGATGTTACATGGTTGTTTCAAATCCAGGTGATTTTCGTAATACAGATTAATCATAATTTCGTGTACATGTTCAAAGAGCATTAAAATTATCGTGCATTATAATGTGCAAAAATATAATATGCATCAATTGCTATTACTAGGTATTTAATGAAAATGTATTTAAGCAATGTATAGTTTCGACGACGAAGCTACGTGTAATACCAATAATACCAATGTGCTTTAAATTCAAAGCCTTGTGCTTGGCTGAATGCAAAACCTCTGTGGGCATCGGTGATCCAACTTTTTGGAATAATTACTTTGTCCAATGCAATAACAACAACAACAAGGAAAGGGAATGGCTATTAATAAAAAACTTACTTTTATACTACATTCAAAGGTCTCTTTAGGCTCCTATACCAACATTTTAATTTGTTTATGCTGCTCAGTTATATCTTGTCTATTTTTAAAACAATAATGTAAGGTACGAGTTTTTATTAAATAATTTATAAAAAAGTAAAAAATAATAATATGTGAGATCGCGTTGTAATTAATTTTTTCTTACCAAAATAGCAGCCATTTGTCGGAAAAGGATTTGTAGATATTGATATTTGTTGCTTAAGATTGAAATATGTATATATTTTTACATAATACATTATTTAAATTTTATGTTCTAGAGAATTTATTCGAAATGTCGTCATAATGCGTAATCTGATTCAATATAGTCGTAGTGCATAGTCTGCGTATTGGTTATTTTTTATGAACTACTTTCGACGTCAATTAAATTTTAAGAAAAAAGTTTACTCGCATCTTCCTGTGTTTTACAATGGTTTGCTCGAAGCCATATCTAAGTTTGCTCATGTCTATTGCGCGAAGGTATCTTACACGTTTCCAAAAATGTAAAAAAATAATGAAAAAAATGTAAATTCGTGTACCCTATAATACTAAAAAAAATATTTAAATTACATGCCTTAGCAAATAGGGGTTTTGTCTGCTAAATAAGCATACAGAATATAAATGTATAATTGATATAAACGAGTATATAAAATGTTTATAAAGAGTGGCATATTATAATCCCATTGGGAGTATTAAATTTGAGCTGGACTCAAAAGTATATATGTATTTAATTAAATATACCGTCTGTCAAGATTTTAAAATTTAATCTATTTGAGGATAAATCTTGGGAATAGGCATAAGTTGGTCATGATATGCGCCAGGTAGGCTCAATTATATTAAGGTATATAAAGATAATTATTTTGTCTGTGTCATCTATTTTTTCTCATGGACATGAGAAAAAAAGGCGCAGAAAGAGAGCCACATAATTATGTTTTATTAGAAAACATTTTCGATGTGACTAAAGATGGTTTAGTGTCTTGTGTCTAGTCTCAACTTTTATTGTTCAAGATTTTAGAATTTCACATAACATTTGTTTTAAAAGCTATATGCAATAGATTTCTACAATAGTGATCTGATTAACTTCCAAACATGCTTTCAGACATAAGTACATTTCCTTGGTTTAACTCTGTCTGCATGTGAATAAATGTCAGAATAGTATTTAGATAAAAACATTGACAAAGAAATATATAATACTTATTATTCTTTAATATCGGGGCGAATCAGGCGCAGCAGCATAAAAATACAGAATCGTTTAGCGTCAAGTTTTTATACATCTAATGCGTTTGCCTTTTAAAATGATGTTACAAAAATTTTGATAATTACAATCATAATTATTTTGCCCATTCTATATTGATATTTATACTAAACTTTAAAATGTTAATACTTATTTATGTATCATTAAACACTGTGATTTCTAGTCGATGGCGATTATGAAATAAGCATTTCTTTCTATGTAAAAAATAATTTGTGCTCATTTAAATATATGTATGAGGTAGTTGTTTCTGTAAGAATATATGCTTATAGATTTTTTACTTCAGTTGAACCCTGTGCAAGTCAATTATTCATCTATTAGGTATTGTAGCTTTATTTGTACTACTCAACATTGTTGGTAATGTACATACTTATGGAGTATTAACCCTTTGATTTGATTTAATTGAAATATATATATTATATGTGGTTGATATATGGTAGCAAAAAAGGTGTTCCATGGTAGTGGTAATTCCCACATATTATGAATAGTCTCCAAAATGCATGTACAGGTTTAAGAGGTTCCAGAATCTCTGCTCCCCAATACGTAAATTGTCATTTTATTAGAGAGTAAAGTATCTCTAATCCCTATTAAATTAAAGTAAATTACCTCTACTTCCGAACATGTAAACGGTTAGCGTACTAGAGAGTAAAATACCTCTACTCCAGAACACGTTAATGACCAGCTTATTATCAAGCAAAGTACTTCTACTCTCGAACATATAAATGGCCAGCTTATTATATTGTACCTCTACTCTCGTTTACATGAGACCAGCTTATTATAGAGTAAAGTACCTTTACTCCCGAATACGCAAATGGTCAGCTTATTAGGTATAAAGTACCTCTATCCCCGAATGCGTAAATGGCCAGCTTATTATAGAGTAAATTACCTCTACTCCCGAAGACCGTAATTGTAACACCTCAGCCTTTTTTTAACGTACCTAAGTATTCAAACTATTTGTAATTTGGAATAGCATTAAAACTGCTTAAATCTTTTTATATGTTACCTATGTTGTGAAAAATATGAGTAAATTAACTAGTATAAAATAAAAACAAAAAACGAAGACTTGCACAGGCTGATACTGTTATAGTGTATTTCACGAATCTAGCTTTTATAGATACTTAGTCAATATGTATCCGTGTACTTATTTTTATTAGCACGTGTATCAAAATAAACTTGTTATTGAAATTTGTTTAATATGGTTTTTTTGTAACTAATAATAATGATCCCCCTTTTAAATGTATTTCTACTCCCGACTCCAAAATCCTTGCGAGGCTTTGCGTTAAAAAATTCCTCGCCACGAGCGGATATTATACATTAAAACTGAAATTATAAACTTAGTTTACCGCACCGCACCTCTTCGTTAGTATAAACTTATTGTTCAATGAAGAAATCACAACTGCACAAAGCGCCACGCTGCAGATGCCTAGGTCTTGGATGACAGACAGAAGTCACCTAGTTTGTGGTAAGGCCTGTATAAGAGTTAACTATCAAAATAATTACTAGCTATTTTGGCTATAAGCGGGCAAATGAGCAGGTAGGTAGGTTACCTGATTATTAGACAGCGGTGAAAATAATCTTTTAATGTTACAAATGCGAGTCTGTGCGGATGCTTAATTCGTTACTCCTTCTCGCTAGTTTTTGCGTTAACTGATCTGGATAAAAGTTTAGTCTAGAATAAATCTTAAGCTTCTTTTTATGAACAAACCTACCAGGCGAGCGAAACCACAGACCTATAATTGTTGAAAAAGGTAAACAGAATGATTACGGAATAACGAAAAATAGGTTTGTCTTTAAGGATAAAAAATAAAGATGGTATTTTAAAGATGTAATAAAAAAATATGTTGGTACTAGGGTATTATCAGATGTTTTTTACAATATTACATAATGTTCAGAAAATGCCCATTAAGTTAATATGAGAGTAATTGTTGCATGTCAAAAGACATTAATTGGGTTGAGCAGTATTAATCAAAAGAAGAGTGAATAGGCATTTAGACATTGCCACCAGGTGGGGTCAAATATTAACTTATTCTAGGTAAAAAAACAAAGATATATACAGATTATCGCATTGCAATGATTGTCTAGCCAATTAAATACCAGTTTGTATTCAGTGTACATTGGTCAAGTATTATGTATCCTGGATTTAATACGAAGCTGTAAGTATTGAAGATTTTATTTGTAGAGGAACCACCAGTCTTGAGCTGAGTATTGGGCTTGGTATTTTCTAGACTAATCAAATTCCTAGTCAACTAAAAGTATGAACTTCTTAAATGTTACAGGTAAATTTGTATAATCATAAATGTATTTCGTAGTAGTTTTATACAAAAAACAAATTAATATAAAACATTGAACATTCTATATCTAATACATTAAATAACCTACCTATTTACATAACCAATATTTTGTTTGTACAACACAAAGAAAAAAGCCTTCCCACTGTCCAGAAAGATTTTCAAAGTTTCAATTTGATAAATTTTAGTGGCGTAACTATAGGGTGGCACGAGCGGCAAAATGCCATGGGCCCCCATCTAATGGGTCCTCCGGCCGGACAGGCCCCTCGGCTCGAGTCTGCAGATTCAGAACAGACCAATCATTTTTAATAAAATTTTGTAAGAAATTTGCACCATTATGACTTTGAAACCATGTCAGTAATTAGAAATTAATTACAATGTGTATTTTTCTTATGGACCCATCCAATGGATTTGCCACTGGCCTCAGATGATATAGTTAGGCCACTGATTTTATACTTGCTACAATTGAAATATATGAAACTTTGTAAAGTTACTATGACAAGTATTAACTAAATTTAACCATTTCAATGCATGTCAATTATAGTAAAAAAAAGAGTTAAACACAAAAAAGTTAAAATGCTCTAATTGTTGCATTGGCCCTTGTACATAGGAGCCATGCATAGCCATATAATATTAAATAAGGACTATATAGCAGTTCCTCTTTCCAAATTCTGTTTGATTTCTGCTGTATGTTCACCATAAAACCTCTCAAGCTTTTTGTTGAACTTAGCATTCCTCTCATTAATGTAGTCAATATCTGCGTCATCATTGTGAATACGTCTCCGAGAGTACTTTGCTCTCTTTGCAATCTGTCCTTCTAAATCATCCACCATTTTATCAATAGCATCCTTTCGGTCTTCATGCATGCCATGGATTATAACGTTAGGACCACCATAAAATGCATCTCCATATTTTTGCTTTTGTTTCTCATATTGTTCCATGTCTGTTGTTGGCATGTTTTTAACAAGTCTGTTGTATTGCCGGACAGTAGCTTGTTCATATGTTGAAAACCCTTGGTCTGGATTCTTTTTTTTCTTTTTCCGTTCTAATCTTTCAGCCTCCGTCGCTGATATGTTCAGTAACTTCACTCTGTCGTAGTCTTTGCCTTGCTGTTTTGCATCTTCCCGTTTGTGTTGATCATCCAGAAGCCATTCTGCCTGACGTCGCTTTGCCTCGTAGTTCGGCGGCAACTTGTTCCTGGCCTCCTCGGCCACGACTTCCTGGTGATTGTGCGTTCTGGCCTCATTTCTAGCAGAGTGTAGGGAACGTAGTCTTTTCATACGTTCAGCTTGCTTCTCAGCAAAAGACATGTCTTTCGAAGCAGATGGTGGCACTTCCGATACCTCTGGTGCACTCATCGTAGAATTAACAATTAATTCCAGTAACAAATATAAGAACACCAGTTATTCAAAGATTACTTGAATTTAAAACACATTTACGTCTACTGAGTCCATTGAATCATCGAAAATAAAAAGTAAATGCGATTCAATTTTGACGTTGAAATAACATTTGACACTGACACAATAGAGTAAACATATATCTATGAAATGCTTCGAAGTCCTGGATGCCGTGATTATAGATTATATAAACAATCTTCAACTATTGTGAAACTATTAGTATGGTTATTTCCCCTACTAAAATTTCATATCAATCCCTTTTAAAAGTCTGCGATTTGAGTCTTGTTTTATGTGCTCACGTTAATTCATAGACACTACATTTGACATACATTGTTTGACGTTGGTTATTGACATCTCAGACCATCGTTCGCCTCCTAGTCTGTGGTCAGCCATTCAGTCAGTCCGTATTTTTGGATAGTGACGGTAGTGCTAAGTGTGCATTCAGTTTTTTTTATAAATCCGAGTGTTTTTGGAGTTCATGATGTCGGATGAAATTGCGGAGAATGGGACAGCTAACGGGGACGTTCCAGAGATCGAGCTGATTATAAAGGTAGTTATGAACCACGTGTAATTTTATACCTCACGGGCACAAAACTGTGCGTATACTCCGCCTGCGCCGATTTTGAAGAGTTGGCAAATGCAACAAATATGTTGTACTGTTTCATATTCATACATATTTATGTTGTTCCATAAGATAGGTGTGTACGACACTATCTGTGAATAAAAGTGTGTAGAACGAGACCAACTAAGCATTCATGAAAGTACAATATTATTGCACTTAGCTACATACTATAAACGTTATCTGGGTCAGCGACGGCTGTTTTGTTCCTCTAATGTCTCACAGTACGGTGTTTTCGATGGGATACATGTAAAGATAATCAGCATTAAGTAAAGTTATGTAAGATTCAAGTCCATTGAGATAGTCAGTTTTAATGCTAAACATATATTTCTAAATGGAAGCCAGTCCATGACTAATCATTGTGGTTTCTCACAGTTTTTATCTACATTGCGCCAACATACATACCTTGTATTTGAGTATATTGTACACATTTTCCTCACTGATAATACTATTTTCCTGTTGTTTGTTAATTAATAATACTTTTTACTCCACTCCATTCCTGTATTTTGTATTAAATTAAAAAAAAACTATAAGAATAGATAATTTGTGACATTTTTAATTTATTGCCATTTAGTGAGTCAATTAGATTTAATATAAAAAAAATATATTTAAATGGAATTCCAATGAAAAATATGAAATTAGTTCTTATTCATATTTTGTTATTTTTGTTTCTAGAAAACCAAATTTAGTTACTTTATGCAGTTACTTGGCCTTTTATCATCCAAACTTACCAAAGATTATTCTCATATTAAATAATCTTTAAACACCAGTAGAGAACAATATCAAGGTTTCCTAATTAATATATTACATGTTTATGACAGTAGTATCTAGGACTGTAACATTTTTAATATTACAATATGCAACATTTATAAAAATAATATAAAAAATATTTATTATTGAAAATGGTGTTGCCTAGCTATTCGTTTACATGGTAAGTCAAGATGAGAAAAATGTAACATACATAACTACTATACTTGTCCCTAAAATTATATTTTTTTACCTTTTTAATATTTATATCATGTTTTTCTTCTATTTGACTACTAAAAATAATTAATTCTAAAGTAGGCAATTAGTAATAATTTTTTTATTTATTTTCTTAACTCATCTTATAACCATTCTCACAGGTCAATTAGTCTTCATTATTATGCAAATTATGATTCTAAATTTCACATAATCATGGTTACTTACGTGGAAAGAATTTTGAATGGTCTATTGAAATCTATAAATTAAATTTATAAATCTTACTGAACATAATTTTAATTAATAAAATTAAAGGTAGAGTTTAAAATATACAGTCCTAATATTTTAAAAATATTTGTAGTTGTAGGGCATATTATATAGAAGCTAAGAGCTTCTATCTAGATTGCTATGAGTTTATACATCATTGCAACATATAACTATCCCACTACTGGGTTCCACTCTCCTCTCACAATATGGGCTATAAACCTACTATGCTGGCCAAGTGCAGATTGGTATGCTTCACGCGCCTTAGAGAATATTATAGAGCAGTGTCAGGAGGTATTCCTTTTGACGAATTAACTCATATTTCAAACTTAGGACCTTCTATTCAAGAGACCTATGTTCAAATAATGAAGCTATCACTGCTTTTAACTGGATTTAAATAGTTCAACTCAAATATCAAGGTAAACATTTGCATAACCTTGACTATGATGGTCTTTAAGGACAAATATCATCAGTAGTGAATTATTTAATCTGTTTGGTAGTATCAAATAAGCATAATAAATGCCTATCAGAACTTAAAATATACTATGAAGATATCTCATTATGTCTTTTTCCAAATAGATACATTTCTGTCATTAATTAAACTAAGGTATATAATTAAAATAGTGATTTCAAACATGATTATTTAAATTATTGATTTTTATTTATTTTTTCTATATTACTACAGCTGTCATAGTTTTGTTATGTGTATATAAATGGCACAATTTTATACATCTTGAATATAAAGTATAGATAAACTCACCTATATTACACATGTAACTTAAACTTCCGTAATACTATCTAGATTAACAGGAATCACAGGAATAGCGGTCCCAAACAGATAAATCATTTATGAGTTTAATAGTCCATAGGTTATAGAATGCTAACCCAGAAAATGGTTTTATTTACAATGGATAACAGGTCAATATTAGTTGTGGCAACGCTGAGACAACTAGATTGACTAATTAACCTGGACATTGGTTTTATCCTGCGAATCACAGGTAAAAGGCTTATATGGCAGCAAAATGCTAGTGAGTGAGCTAGTATTATATAAAAATATATAAGGATCCAAGTACAGTACTGAGTATGTTAGTAAAATACTCAGTATTCTTGTACACATACATCATTCAAATTGCCATGAGTCTTTCGGACAATCACATTTAATGACAGTTATTCACCTGGTAGTGAATGGAGGTGCATATATTGTGTTAGACGGAAAGAATTGCTTTTGTTAGTAACTGTGAGAATAATTAAATATTTATATGAAAATATAACAAAATATTATCTTTGAACATTGTGTAAAAATTCAAATGATATTCATGAAAACATGTTAATGTTTTCATACACATTCAGTTCCTATTGGTTTTGGTTTGGGTGAAAGCCAATGTTGCAAATATAATACAAGTGTTTATTTGTGCCAATAAACGATTAGCAGCAAGAAGCTTTTGTGAACATGAAACATCTGGAACATAATAATGGGAATTTTACACCCATTGTCCTTGACATATTGCACTGTTATCATTAAAAATAAGTGCTTACACACTCATACACTATTACTAGTAGGTATTCCCTATATTGCATTTGCAATACACAAATAACATTGTATGATTGTATGACCCGGGAATAAATATTTATCTGTCACATGAATATCTGATAAAATAATACAGATTTAAATAGGTATATGCAAATCCTGAATCCAAATGCGAAACCTCTCCACCAATCCGCATTGGAGCAATGTTGTGGAGGGTGCTCTAGGTCTCTTCAGTGTGAGGAGAGAACAGTGCTCTGTAGGGGGCCATGAATTGGTTGATGCCATGCAAGTCCTATTTTATTCTTAGTAATCTTACCATTGTGCGGTTCCATGTGGTTAAGAATTCGGCCTCCTATTTGGGCGGTCCGGGCTCGAATCAGAGGGGGCGCAAGTCCGACTTTTCGGAGTGTGC
>DWJZ01000696.1:0-29013 GCA_018249125.1 Asbolis capucinus
TCCTGGTAATTCAAGCTAATAAGCCATTTTTTTATAACCATTTTACATTTTGTTTTTGTTAATTTTAATAGATTCAGTTTTATATTCGTTTATTGATAATATTTAGTTCCACTAATATTATACATACGAAAGTTTTTGAGGATGGGTCGTTGGATGTTTGTTACTCTTTCGTATAGACACCACGCTGGTGAAGCTATGAATGGAAGCTAGGTACAAAAAAGTTTTTGGTAATGTTTTTAAATTTGTACATGGTATTACATGGTATTTGGACATTTCTTTATAGTCAAGAGAGAAAGCAAAAGGACGTATGAAAGACAATCGCAAAGAGGCGGACGTATGTTTACGTCGAGGTTAGGGAGGTAAATATATAAATCCTAAATTATAGTCCTTCATATTAGTAAATATTTGTACATATTATACAATTTTCGATGTTGCCCATCCGTTGCCAAACCAACCTTTTCATCTACAGACTTGGTTGTAAAACCTCCAGTAATGCAGAAACAACAACTATTAAAATATTAAGTGTTTAAGTAAACTAAATTTCTAAGACAACAACAAGACGCAAACGGAAACATCACTATAAAAAATGCAATATTTTTATTGTAGCTCAAATGCCGTGCTATCGATCCGTGGAGTCAGAACGGGACAGATAGCTTCTTGAAACTTTCCATACGAAATTACCTACGTACCTAATAATATCGGACAAATGCCGAAGAAATAACAAGCTGTGTACAATAACGCAATTTAATATGACTTTCCCATAAAAAGGCGCATCACATATTGTGTACCGATAGCTGGACTCGATCGTGGGGTAACTGGCCATGCGTGGCAGAGTACAGTAGTGCCGACATGCATACAACTCGTGCCCACTTGACCGCTTCTTACAACCATACAAATACAATCTCATCATGAGATTACAGGTTACGACAAAACGCTATTTCGTAACTGTTTCGATAAACTCGTAACCGATGAAACTCTACCGGTCTGTATAAAACAACAATATATTAGGGATATCGAACAATGTAGAGGTATATTTACTACGATATAGGGTCAGGCAGTTCAAAGTTCTAGGTTATTAATATTGCCTGTTCATGATTCTTAACTGGGAATACAGTGTTAGCTGGTTAAGCGCAGTTGCCTGATGAGTGATGAACTGACAGATGCTCCTACAACAGGTTGCGTTGCGTAGATCGGAAGTGATGAACGGCTGGGTCACTTAGTAAAGCGCTAATTGGATGGGTTATGTTTTGTATGTTCATGGGTGATAGTGTTGCATCATAAAAATATCTCGAGTACTTCCGTACTTCGGAAAGCAACATTTATCGTCAGTACAGTTGTTATACTTACATAGAAATCGATCGAAAAGTGAAACTGAATCTAGAACCCTGTCCCGAGATCGTAATTAATACAGGTGTAGAAAGAAATTACAATGTTTGCAAACAATTCAAGCATAATTATTCTAAATGTAGTAGGACAGTTATTTATGAAATCGTTTATGTTATAGGAAATGGAAAGTGGGACGTGTGTTTAATTTGTTGAATACAAATAAGTTCACCAAATAAATAAGTAGTGGTACGAGTGCGGCCAAACGAAGAGTAAAACTCCCTTGAGTAATGTTGACATCGTCCTATTTTACTTTTATCAATGACAGGACCTACACGGATCGTGATCAACGTGCATGATAAAATTATCGTATCGATGAAATTGTCAAGCTGCATGTGGTCGCATCGACCCACGTGCAATTCTGTAGCAACCAATTTCTTCCGAATCACACCTCAGGTCCGTTGGGTCTATTCGTAACGAATAAGCTCTTTCGAAAGTATTTCCACCAAATACCTTCTTATCTCGAAACTCCAAGCTAATGATAACACCTGGCTCGTAACTCAATATAACAATCAGCTCTTAAGCGTAGTTCTCATAAAATGTTGCTAACATTTGGTGCCATTGTGCATTATTACAATTTTACCAAGAGTGACACGAAACGTTAGTAAATATGTATTTGTAATTATATAGCCCATATACTTACCTAAATATCCTATATAGTTCTGTAATTGTTCAAAATGCCTTAAAGGATCCATAAATGCTGTAAGTAATATTGGTTTTTTCATATTTTGGAGAAGAAGATTGAGGTCATTTCGTAAAATTGGTTCCTTGTGCAACGATTCAACCAAATATTCCACAATTGTACAAACACTATTCAACACGTCAATTCTCTAATAAGGTATTTAGAATAAGGAATCTTTATAACATAATTAGATGATTAACATATACGTATTCGATACATACCCTAGAATTACTTTCCTAGTACAGCAGATCTGATAAAGTATGTCAGACAGTTTTTGAGGCGGTATATCAGCTAATCAACCTGAATCAATAACGACACTAACAAGACAGAACAACAATATACCACTTCAAGCCGGGAGTTGAGAGAGCTAACTTTGGAGCTCTCAGTTATAACGCGGCAAATCGTTTTGCGTCTGATTCAAGAGGGTAGTAGCAACAAAAAGACCATCTATGACAGGCCGGTTGGTCTAGTGCTTAGTGAAACTGACTGCTACGCCGAAGGTCGTGGGTTGGGTTCCCTTCCAGGTAATTTTTTTCTGCGATAAGCAGGAATGTTTGTTCTGTGATCACCATAGTACAAGCTAATGCTTAGTTTGGGGTCAGAAAACCGTGTGTGAGTTGTCCAAAGATACTTATATAATTTATTTATTTATCTTCCCGCCGAGCCAGGTTGGGTAGTAACTGAGAAGTTGACTTCTGTCACCTCCTACAACATAGTCTTTTGTCAGCTCCAGGAAATTAGTCTAGCAGCATAAGAATTGGGGTTGCATTCATGGCTGCCCTAATACGGCATAAACTTTGATGTTTTATTAAGGATACGAATCCGTCCTTGGATGTTTTTGCAAAGTCTCGAATTTGTGAATCGAGTCTGGCAACCTGCTGGTTCCCGGTAGGATCCTTCACAAGGAACTCGAGGGTTTTCGCCATGTCCCAACCAAAAGATGGCGTACATTCCTCCGTCCATTTGACATCTGAAACATAAGATGTTATTATATTCGTATGAATAGGTACATATCTGTTTTAAGTAAGTACTTACTTGACCTGCAAACGGGTCTAATGCAAGATAAGATAAAATATTATAATATAGTTTTAAAAAATATTTATTTTCCTTCGTCTGATGATAGCTGGATTGACAGTTAAACCATTTGTTATTTATCGAATTTCATTGAATGGAAAAAACCCGAAGTGAAACACGGATTAAAATATGTAAATACTTTTAATTTGTATATTATATTTACTACAGCTCATATACAATCCAAGAATATTATTAATTTGTAGCTCTATATACTATTAATGTTGATTCAAATTATTAACTCAGCTGCGTAAATTTTATGTACATATATACACAACATAAAGAATTGGATACTGATATCTGTTTCAGGTTTAAACTTCGATGGAGTCAGACCACTCACCATATTTTTTATTATACATATATACGTATAATTTTGTGTCTACATTTTACACTTATTCTATCATCGTCTATGGGTATATATAATCTTTCTGGTCGTAACGCATCGGTCATCAATGATACCATTGTTTGAGCAACATTGATCACTGACACCTAAGGAAGGCGGAACTAAGTTATCAGTTATTAAAAGCAAGTAAAATAATAAATTAATATGTTTAATATGCATACGCATATTGCATTATCATGCAAATCTATTGCATGTTCTGGTGATTATCGACACTAGTTTAAATTTCACAAAACAAATAGGATAACCACCGACGAAACCTCTTAAAATGCCCGATAATTTCAATAAGAATTAAGATTATTACGGTCTGTAAACTACCATTCATTCATCGTTTTCTAAGACAATAATAACAGTAACATTATTGAAGTTTAATGATAATAAATTGCTGTGAGTTGATTCATGGACGCTAAATCGTTTGAAACTATTACGAGCATCGAACAATGGAGTGGTTTGCAGGTCAAGATAGTGGCACACGAGAAATCATAATAAAAATATGAAGATGCTATTAAAAGGTATGTGGGTGAGGGAAAGTTCATCAACTGTAATAAAAGGACGAACACTATCAATGACAAAGGGAGACTTACTTTCTTTTATTACCTACCATGTAAGTAAGTATGTTTCATTGAAGGATGTCGCAAAGGAATTATTTGATGTTTTCGTTAATTGGTGATATGACTTGCTGCGATCACTCGGAGACGACTAATACGTAGCAACACGATTAATGTAGACAAAGTATATTAGATCCTGGTTTAAGCAATCAAATGTTGAGGTTACAATGACTTTTTCTAGGTACTTACCAACAGATATAGGATCTAAATTCTTAATCAGGTTTCTTTTTAGTTTTCCCTTCTCAGTGTATATTTTTCCTTCTGGTCTGTGGACACAATGGAAACTATCTGATGAGCCTGACATAGACTCGGAAATGCCATGGTATTCCCTTCTTGAAATTTTTGTATAATCTCCTTTATATTTTAATACTTTGAAGAAGTTGGTGTGTGAACTGCTTTCGGAACTTTCGCATTCTCCATATCTTTTAGTAGTATTTTTGGATTTAGATTTTTTACTAAATAAATTTGTTTTTGGTGAATCTTTTGGAGAACTTTGTTTTTCCATGGTTCAATCGTGGTTCGATGAGTGCAATATTTTATGATATTTTTAGTGTCACTCTTAAAAGTGACATAATAGACATCAAAAATAAGTCATGGATGAAAAAATTGCTAAAAGTTTAAACAAAAATATACAACGTGAAACTTACGGATAAGGTTCAACATAACTTTTAATTAATTTCACGAGAGTGCTTTAACAATTGTTTTATTTTTAAGAGAGTATTATAGGTTTCATAAAATTTATTAATAGCAACAAATTTATGACAATTTAGTTTTGTTTCAAACTACATGAACTAAACCTATGTATTAGGAGTGTAATACTTTTATGCAAACCAATTAAATGTTGGTTATGATTTAAACGGGTTAATCGAAAAAAAATACATGTCAAATTAAAAGTTGTAGGTACTACAATAAAATTAATGATAACGTTATTATAGATACATCTATACTCGTATTTGCTGGTATTATAAATTCAAAACATTCATTTTACACAGGAACAAAGTGCGTGACTCCGCCTACGATGGTAGGTGCCACCAGTTGCCACCGTGGTCTTCAGTTAAATTGTTGAAAGGGTCTTTCTTTCTTCTAGTCATAGTATTGATGTGCATTACTTGAATAGCGGTGGCAGGCGAGGCGAATCGGTCAGGTCCCCTGCGCCGGCGCTGCTCGCCGCCGCGGCTTGGCCGACCAACGGGGAGACGCAGTCGACTCGTCGCTCGCTCACCTCAGTATCACATCGCCGCACACGCTCACTCAGTTGCACCTCGTCACTGACGTTGAACGAATGTCCGTCTCGTATTGTCGTAGTTCTCGCGCAGTCACCTACCATACGATACTTCATTAGTTTTCCCCACGAGAAAACCAAGTGAAATAGGTATACTAGTTAGTCTATCGCGTCTCCTGTTGTGAGTGGATTTATCGCAAGTGTGTATTTATGGACTTTCTGTAACGCTTCATAAAGTTTCGGTAAGTTCGAATTATATTTATTTTCACTGCGCTGTCACTTGTAAACTATACGTGAACAATTTGTTTTGTTGACATTATCAGGTCATGTTGTAGTCTATTATATATAATATAATTGCTTAATTTTCTTTCTAATGTTCTTTGTGATTATTAAAAAGTCCTCGTATTATTATTTTAAAAAAAATAGTTTTTTCTTAATAATCTGTTTGCGTGTTGTTTTAAAGTTTTTGGATATATTAGTTTGACTTCAACCATTGCTCAGCGCTGATCTCCCTTCATAGTCATAACTAAGGAAGCCCTAAAGCATGCGCCACTCTTCTCCAATGAATTTGTTTGTGTAGTTGAAGGTACCTATTAAGTGGTATCTATTTAATTTAAAACATATCTCGATATCATATACGTAATATGTGTGAACATGTCACTTAAAGTCTGTGTTACCATGATTTAATCAATGCAACTTCTGTAAAAGTGCACAAAACATAACTTTGGCTGTTTGATAGGCAATAACTATCGATGATGTACAATACTATGTATAGAAATACAAAAGAAGGTAGTTCAACTATGATGATTGTTCATCTTAATAGTAGGAATGTGTGGTTAACAAGACAATGCGAGTTACACATGTTGTACGACAGGTGTATGAAGAATGGGGACTGTGATGAGAGCGGGTGACGCAAGGATCGCTTTGGCTTCATGGATCTGGTTAACGGATGACTGAATGACTGCAATGGGTGGCGAATGAATCAAACATTGATACATAGTTACAATACTCCTGTTAAATTATAGTTTAGATCCAGGTAAAAGTCGATAACATTGTAAACGATATTGAATTTTGTTAATGTTTTAATGAAGTTTATTCTGACGTTGTTCATTACTCATAAAAAGATAATTGACGGCGACTAAAATGCCATAAACAAGTAACCTTGCTTGCTATAAATCATTAAATTTCCTCGTAATGCTTTAAACGTAATGAAATGAATTGCGTTTCATGTGCCATGCGCACTTGACTGA
This sequence comes from Asbolis capucinus, assembly GCA_018249125.1. NCBI lineage: Eukaryota > Metazoa > Arthropoda > Insecta > Lepidoptera > Hesperiidae > Asbolis > Asbolis capucinus. Next base: position 6,617 of record DWJZ01000696.1, read on the forward strand.
GTAGTTAGCATCTACTTACTAATATATGCCTAGGTAAGTAGTAGGTAAACTTTGGTTTCGTTAGAAATGCAAGTGACTGCTCTCGCTTTGCTTCAGTATAGCTAAGGACTGTAGACGGGATCCGTTAAATAAACATAGGTAGATCTTTTAGAAAACCAGCACTAAATGCTAACCCAAGCTCACATTGAAAAAACCGAATTCAAATCAGATTAGCCGTTAAACATATAAACAGACAATCTGACAAAACTAAAACAAAAACTTGTTTATAGTTGTATTCCTTACTAATAACCTCTATAGCAGTGTTTCGTTTGTACCTATCTTATATGTAGGTAAATATAAACATCCATCAGGTACAGATTTATTAGGTGACTAGGTATATTTCTTGAATTAAATTGATAATGATATTGATTGATAATTATATCAAATTACCTACATACAGTCTTAGAAAATACTAATAAGTACCGGAAATTCTTAGGAAATATAATCGTTAATTATATTGAAATAAATACACCTCCATACGAATAGATATGTAGACTCGTAGCGAGGGCTGGCAGGGGTATTTTGAAAGAATACGACGACTAATGCAATGTATTATATGATTTACAACGGACTTACTTTATGAACTAGTTCAGGATTCTGGGACATTTATGCAAAGTCTAAAGTCAGTATTCTTATTCTATGAAGTTACATTACTGTCAAATAAACAGTAAAGACAGACCGGGAGGTCGTTGTTGGTGGTATTACTAACTGGATGCAGGTGTATAAATGCAACGTCAGAAGTTTTATCATGAAGTGCTACATTACTAACTACTACTACAATAAAGACAGACCGGGTGGTTGCTGTTCGTGGTATAACTACGTACTAATGAAGATTAGAATATTGAGTTTAAGTTAAAAAAATAATTCCTTTCGCAAGGTATGTTTCGTTTATTTCCCCACTCGCAGGTCTAGTGGAATAAAATGCCAATAAAATTAAATAATTTTTGTACTTTTCTTATGTATTGTGTTCCTTATACTCGGTGCAAATTCGAACCGTTTTTTTTTCTTATGTACTGACTTGTCAATTTTGTACAGAAAAAAAAATCTAATTTAATACTGACTTGTGAACTTTGTATGGAAAAAAATCCAAATCGAATTTGCACCGAGTATAATTTGTTCTGTTATATAAATCAATATTATGTTAGTGCAACTTTCGATCTGGAATATGTAGATGTAAACAAATCATTAACATTCTCTTGTAGGAATTTCACCTAACATACATTACGTTTGTTACATTACGTGTTCCGCCAAATTACTCATTATAAATATATTTAAAAAATCGTTAATTCACGAAGTATTGATAAAAGTACAAGTTCTACCAGTAAGCGTAGTCGTGCCGGTGACACAAAAATCACTAAAACAGACATCACTAATAAACTTTGACCATCTTCATTTCACGAAGGAGTTTATAACCTTGCAATTCGAGTTAATTAATAATTTTGCATTATACTTTCATAATTCATTAATGTGGGTTTTATCACACATTCTACATTTGTTACCAAACAAATGGCATCATTTATAAGAGTTTGAAAAACAAAATAGCAAAGTAGGTGCTAGATTTTTTGTCGGTAAACATTCCACCGACCTACCTAAAGCGCCCCTTTTAAATATTTAGTATGGCCAGTTTTTTTGCTGAGCCTCAACAGCAAACCGTTACTTACTGTATATCTTATATTCTGTGGTTAATCAGTCAGTTACACACTTGTTCGCGGTCTAATATAGCAAAAGCTAGTACAAAGGAGCCGCGGCCGAAAGGTTGCGTGCCAACACTTGTCGAGTAATAACATCAATTGTCTAACAGTCTTGATTTCGCAAACTTAACTGTTTATATAATAAGTTTATTAATAGTGTTCGATATATGTACAAGGTTACTAAGATGTAAATAGGCAATATAATGATTTCTGAGTGTCTCTGCTTTTTTAATATTTTTATTCCGTCAACGTATCTTCCTAGTGAAATATAAGCAATTTCATCATGGACGATTTAGTAGAAATGTAACAAAATGGGCTTAGCTTTCACAGTCGTAAAACTCTTATTATGTGTTAATAAAACTTAAACTTAAACTCCAAAGCAACAGGAAATTCGACTTTGCGAATTCCAAAATAATATTTGAAACCAAACAACGAACTACCAACATTATTTTTTTTTATACAACAGATATATAAATGTTACTTTTTAAATTAATATACTTAAATTATATTAATATACTATCGAATTAAGTACTCCCCTAAAAAAAATTTCAAATCTTTTAATTTAAATAATTTTAACATAATCGTAAAATGGGTTTCACAATAAAAGGATATTACCTACCTGTCTACCATAGTGAAGGTACAGGGTAATTATTTTAAAATGTTATATAAATCTATTTTTAATGACTTCATTTCCCAGCTTGTGTCCGGAGTCTTCGTATGCATATTAAGATTTCTATTTGGTATTCATAAATGTTTTTGTTCCAAGTACCCACTTTGAAAATTAAATGCACGAAGAAATAACTTCTTAAAGTAAAAATTATTTAGACGCGACTTACTTACGGATCAGGTAAGGAGATAATCGCAACGTAACGAAATGGTATACAGGCGTTCATGTAGCATACATTTTTTTAAAGAAAAATGGTGCAAAAATAGAAACGTAAAATAAATTTAATTTCACTATGTTTTATCATCGTTACATAAAAGAAGCAACGATACCGACATAGTTAATAAAAACTCCATTTGATTATCTACATTCAAGTTAAATATTTCCATATAAAAACATTAATAATTTTCAAAATATTAATAATAAGTTAAATGATTATTATTAATAAAAAAATTTATTAAATAAATATAGATTATATATAATAAAATATACATAAATAAGCATAGAATTTAATATAATACTCGAAGAATTAAATCTAAAAATTCTGAATTCTAATATGACCACAACAAGACTTATTATTTTTAACATAATAATCATCTGTCATCATATCAACGAACCTTTAGTCCACTTCAACCGCGTGTAAAGGTTACACGCACTCATATGTTTTTATAATGTTTTGGGAGTTGTAAAAAATAAAACATTTAAAAAGGTCAATGAATGAAATGAAGCTACTAAATTATGAATTAACTATTCTTGAACTATTTAAATATTTATGAAGAATTTAATTCGGCAGCTTGCGTCGGATATTAGTAATTGATGAGTTAGGCAAGAGCGGCCACGTTCTTTAGGAAGAAATGTGACCACTCAATGAATAATATTTTAGGGCGTTAAATGCTACTACCAGTAGTTGTGGTACGCTTAAAAAGTACAATAATTAAATAGGACTGTGAGGGCAGTGCGATTTTTTTCTATACATAATGCATAGAACTTTTTAGTAAATACTTTATTCGACAACTGATTCCAGCCTCGCTCTCAGTTTGTCCATTTCTAAAAGCCATCGATCCCACTTGTTTATATAAGATGATCTTCGGGTGAGATAAAATGATCTTCGGGTGAGATAAAAAAATCTGACTCTTATGGTGACCACCAGCCTATCCACATTTTAATTAGCGTGCAAATATGCTAGGCTTATTCGGTTAAGAAGAAGGCGCCTTGCTCAGTATTAATGGGTTAAAGCTATTTAATTATTGAAATATCTGAGACTTAGTCTCCCTTTTCATTGGTAGGTATATGATATTTATAAAGAGGACAGCAACTATTTAAACATACATCTTACAGCAATGAATTTATTTTTCTTTAAGGATCAAATTTATTTAAGTATTCATTTCTCGAACATGCACCAAAATTGGCAATATTACCTTTGAGCTTTGCTCAATTGAATAATAAGTTAATAAGATAATGGTAGAAAGACCATATGGACTTTGATTTTAAAATCTATATTTATCATATTTTTCACCAATAAAAATCCGTACCAATAGAGCGTATGAATCCTACTATTATTATAAATGCGACAGTTTGAGAGCATTGGTGTTTGTTAGTCCCACACGCAAAAACAACTGAGACATCTGAATGAAATTTGGTACAAGGATAGATTATAGTCTGGACTAAAACACATATGTAGGATACTTTTTATCAACGTACCACGCGGGCGAATAGCGGGTGGACCCTAGATAAATATATACTTACAACAGTATCCATCGATAATAATCACGGCCTAGGTACCTGGTTTAGGTTCATGCAGGAATATTAACAATTACGAGGCACAGGTCGTAAGTGTAGCAGCTGAAGTTCCTTTCGCTTTTTTTGGTTTATTTCGCTCGCTCGTTCCACTGAGCGAGTTGCTTAATACGTCCAGTCGAATTCAGATAATGTTAACTCAAGTAGCTCCCAAGTACAGAATGGGTATCTATAGATTGCAAAAGAACTATAAATGCAAGCAGTGGTAGTCTAATGGTTTGGACATTGGTCATGGGTCCTGGGTTCAAGTCCTGCGACGGGCACCTGTAATTTTCAAAGTTATGCGCGTATTGGAAGATGATTATCATTTGCTACGGTGAAGGAAAGCTTCGTGAGGAAATCTAAACTCCTGAGAGTTCTCCATAACAGTTCTGAAAGGTGTGTGAAGTCCACCAATCTGCACTTAGTCAGCGTGTTGGACTTTGGCATATACCTCACGTTGTTTGCGGAGACCTGAGTCCAGTAGTGGGAAGTTAACGGTAGCAATGATGATAATTTCCGTGTATCTATTTTTTTAGTTTTGATACGACATATTGTAGTTTGAGTCACACACGATCCAATTTTCGCACCTATTTGTTATGTTCATTGACCAATTTCGGTCTTTGTATGTTACGTAGCTAATATAATATAATAGAAGTAGAGTGGAATGTAATTAATGATTGTTAATTGAATAATAATTATATGCTGTTTTATCGGTAATTGCGTACTCCATTTATGATTCTAGTAAATCGTTGATCTTGTTTGTTACGGAGGTTTATATTTCTATATGTAAGCATATAATAGATAATAATTTAACATGTATCTTAAACAGATATCGCCAGTATCGAGTAAATAACTAAAGGTAAATAACCAGTTTTAATATGATTTCATTAATTAAGTAATATTATATTACTAACTGGAAATTGGAAAACAAAATGCCCCCGACCAGTTAAAATGGTTACCTGAAAAAGGCGAAGAAATAAAGGTTTATTGATGGATAGATGGATGTGCGGAAGGATGGGTGGAAGGATATTATCAATCGCAATTTATTTTATATTTTTTCATTACTCTATAACCGATTGGGCATTTATTCTCAGTTAAAACGGTGCAAATTGTAAGTAGACCTTTGTAGTATTCATCACTAAGAGTATCTTGCAGGAGTCAAATGAACCACAAAACCCATTTAAACATCATTAATTTACTTCTGATACCATTTTGGAAAGGGAAAGAGGCGAAGAAGAACTGAGTATATTAACAATCATGTATATTTTTGAAGCATCACTTATATAGCTAACCAACTACAACTACCTTTTAAGGGATTCGATGGACGTTCCAGTTTTACCATTGCACCGAAGTATACTTGAATATGAAGCTCAGTATTACAAGCTCCATATTAGGCCTCACGAGTCCTTTGCATAAGGTGATCTTTTGAACTCTTTAAGTACTTTAAATAAATCAGTACTCACTGAGTTAATGAAGGTTTAACAACTCGAAAAATTAAAACATACTGAGTGGCTTAGACAGGAAACACAGTGACAAGGTGACAAAGAGTTGAAAAATTTACTTCAATGTAATTTAATTCATGTTTCTATATTGACCATAAACCCAAGTTGTATTAGGAAGACCAATGTAATGTTATGTAAACGACGCTAGTAATAATTGCAGATTAGGTAATCCTGCATTGAAATGCTCCGCTGCTTTGAACTAACGCTTTTCTCTTGAGATCTATTCTGTAGTTATGATCGCAATCATTTATTTTGTTCTGATATTATGGTACTATGTATCAACTTCACCATAATCCATCATAAGGTCGGAGTTTCAGTTTCGGTTATTTTACCTAAATCGACGGCAAAAAATAAAATATATATAGAATAGTTCATAAGAGTATCGCTTTTATACGAAAAACAATAAGGGCGAAACTGTTATTGGTTACTCTAATGAAATACACCCCTTTTGTTTGCATTGTTGATTTACATATGTTGTCGTATAACTTAACTTCAGAACACAATAGTAGGAAAATTTTTACCATAATATATTATGATTTGAGAAAGCAATCTACACTATTATTATAAAGCGGAAAGATTTGATTGTTTTTTTTAATTGAAAAGGCTCCGAAACTACTGGGCCGATTTAAAAAATTCTTTTACCATTTTAATCCTACATTATCCCTGATGAACATAGGTTATATATAATACGAGAAAAAAGAGGAAACCGCGTGAAAATTTCGAACAGTGTAACCCAACGTGTGAAAAAAGTACCAAAAAAATCCGTATATCGCCTACGCAGCGGAAACGATTGACAACAGAGCAAAGTGGTACAGTTTTATAGAGGATATCAAAATAGACAAATAAATCCGTGATGGTGTATGTTTGACTGCTACAGTTTTCTGGTAACTGGTTCTTCAGAAGCGAAGCGAGGGCAGTTTCTAGTTAATAATAAATATGTATAACCTATGTAATTTATTGTAATTATTATTCCACTTGCTATTTTATAGTAAAGCGCACCAACTTCGTAGAATTCTTTCACTGAAGACATTTACATTGTAATTGAATCTTGGATAACAAATCTATCCAATCCAATATTTGTCATATTGTCTCACTCGTATTAGTCATACACCGATCAATTCTAGTGTGAGTCTAATTGTCTACTGTAATATATAGCCATATCACTATTAAAATTCACATTATCAACCATGAATTTGAACGTGGCGTCAAACTAATGACAGGACAAGGTGAAATAGCTACACGCAATAAATATTACGTCACACACTCGTTTCAATAGTGTCACGAAGAAAACTCGTCGCCACTGTCACTGTTTTAATAACTAAGTGTGAAAAGTTGCGAAATAGTCCCGTGTTCGGAATGTTGGTAGCCTCAACATGGCAATCTTCTGTATTAGGTATTTTATACTTAGTATTATGGAACTGTTAACGAATATCAGGTTTTTTTAATGGTATCAATCCGGTAGTGTCAAAATGTTATATGTGGATATGACCGCATAGAACATTGATGAAGCACGTTTAAAAAATGTCAAAGTTAATATGATATATTTTGAAAACGAAACCTAGTAAAATACTGATTACATTCATAAAATATTTGTACTACCTATATTGTTATTCTCAAAAGTGTGCCAATTGGCATTTGGCCAGTGGTGGATTGTGTATGTCGTTAACCTTTCTCATTTTTTGAGCAAACTTGACCCCAGCAGTGGGATAGGTAACAGCCGTGCTGAGGATTTTGCTTCGCCGTTTTCTCCGCAGTGATTAATTCCGTGATTAACGTGATACCCACATGAAAAAAATTCTTTTGAATTTAGATTCAGAACACAATTTATCTGACACATAAAGTAACCTTAAGTCCTGAAGCATGACATAAAATACCATATATACAGTAGATAAATTTCCAGTGCGATTGTATGTATAATACACAAGTTATTTGCACATGTTTAATAGTTGCCGCGTTGAAGCAATTTATATTTTTAGTTCATTTCCACGTGACAGTAGAATGAGACATATTATCAAAACCCATGAGATAGTCACACTATATTTGATTGACATGTTGTTCATAAAACGATGATAAGAACGAGAGAGCCCCGATCTGTCATTGATAACACTTCTCTGAGATAACATGGAAAGATTCGACTAGTTCTTTACTTTGTTCAACTGTGAAACTGTGTAGTTTTGAAACAATATTCAAATACAATGTTTGTCAAAGTGAAGTGTTGTGAATAAAATGATGCCAAACATACTTAAAAGGTAAGCTGTGTCTTTACATATATTATTAATCGAATGTACTTTTATACTTGTGATTATGCATAAAAATATATCTAAAATTTTATTTAAAAAAACCGCACCTAAATTCATAATAATATCTATGTAAGTAAACGTTCGGCTGATTTTGGCACAATTAATTGCGAAGTTGGAAGCAAAAGTGAAAAGCCCGATAGAAGGCAAAATCGAAATTGACTGAGGTGCGATTTTTTGTCAACTTATTACGTTGTATAGTTAGAGTACAATACCTCACGTGCGGTATCAGTATAATATTACAAGGCAATATTGCAATAGACTTGATTTCAACCGGCTATTTTTGTTCACTTGGACACATGCGTGACTTCGTGTGGGGAACCAAATATATTTAGAATACTTGTTAATGCTAAAGTAATTAAAAACATATACTTAGCATCACATCATATATTTTGCATGTAGTGTAAATTGCTCTTTTACTTTTATCCTTTTAAAAATGTAATACGTAAGATTGTGTCGAGGGTTTTTCATCGCCGAAATTCAGTTAATATTCTGATTATACTCGTAATGTATTTTCCAACATAATATGGGAAATACGCCTATCCAAACATGGACATGGACGCTACGTCACAATAATACAGATATGGGTTGCACTGATGGAGTGGCATAACAGTATAGTAATATTAAAGCATGACTTACTATAAATGACTCTATTATGCCAAAAAGAAATTCGATGATTATTTACATGATTACATGTTTTGTGCTTGTAAATCTATAACTCATTATACATATGCAAAGTGAATTATAAAAGATCTAAATAAGATGATAACACCATAAGAACAATGAAATTCAACAGTATAAAATGTAAAATAATAAATGTAGGTCTATAAGAAAGTTATAGGTTCAATAACGACAGATATTAAAATAAATTTAAACAAAAGGAGGTCTATACGAGTATAATTTTTTTTCAGCTGAAATATTAGACGCCGTTACAGAACCCTTCGTGTATGACTCACATTTAGCTGTTTTCTTTTGATACAAGCTGTAGGTACAGATAAAATAGAACAAAGTAGTCACGTTTCAAGAGCACGTCAATAAAGTGCGAGTACAGAATGTCGTGATGTAATTTTTACTGCCATCCGCTCTACATTTTAAATTATTTCAGTGATAACTATATTACCCATATCTAGTTTGCGACCACCGACCGTCCAACGCCACTCCAAGGTGATTGAGTGATATTTCATTGAGTTTTATTTATATATTATTCTAGTACCTGTATTTTTGTACTACCGAAGTGGTACATATTTTTTTCAATTAATTTCCGATACTTATCCCACTTCGGCCTTGACTCGTTTGTCAATTAGTACAAGGAAATTAATTATACATACTTTGTTTATTTGTGGCAATGTCTTGAAATGTTTTAAATAATAGGTGATACTTTTATTTCATTTAATTTTTAATATTCGGAAATTGCGTACTAATATCTAATTAATGTACAAATATATTAATTTGAATGGTAATATCGCTATCGACTTCATAATCACAAGAAGGCAGAATAAATCTTGTTCAGCACCGTTTACTTAAGAAACAACTGGTTATAATTATTAGTAATATAAATAAACGAACCAGATATTATCACATGTTGTTGTTTTCAGTCAGTACAAGCGTCATGAAAGTCTGTGTACACTTAGCATTTATTCTTTAAATATGAATACTTTATAATTTTATGTATGTATATCTTTTCCATTGACTTCAAGAATGTCTTCATCTTATCACAATGTTAATGTCTTCAAGGCAGCAATTGAAAATGTCAAAAGATAATATAATCCTGATACCCTATTGATGTAACTTTTTCTTGCTTTTTGTACTAATACCTTACTTTTTTCTTAAAACCACGATAAAACGTAAAATTACCCGGAAATATTTCTTTCCTCACATACTTAATATCGTTGGACATTCTAGAACATAAATTGTTTCACACCTATATAAAGAGACAATGTGTGTCCCGACAACTGTACAAACTCCATTGACCCTTTTTATCCCAGGTCTGTACTAGGAGAGTTTGCTGCTGCTGGCTATTAGTAGTTGTATTATCGCTTAGTTATACACATTAGTTAGTATACATTAAGTTTATTCGTTTAAGTTTAATTTACCTATATATGGATATAGGTAGGTAAATTTTTGTAAGTTACTTTATTAGTATTACCCAGTCTTACAACTTTTTTTTCTACGCTGTAAACGTAATATTGGGTTTTTTTGAGTGATTTATAAACCAATTAGAATAATATAAACTATTCGAGGTGGTTTTGATAATAATTGATAACTTTGACGATGTTCTTTATTTATGTGGTAAATTAACTCATTATATGTGTTGTTAAAAAAAGACCAGGAGATCAGAAACGCAAAGCAGATTGCTTATCATTATGTCGATTCTTGAAATTGAACCAAGATTGGTAAAATAATTATTATGCCCATCGTTCCAATTTGGTACTTGATACGTCTGTTACGAGTGAATTACGTAACATTTAGAAATCTAAAGATCCCGTCATTATCTTAGTTTTCTTCCACTTATCACAACTTTCACGTTTATCGTCTCAAAATTTGTTTTATCATCGCATATCATGTCTGTGTGTATCTTGCGTGTTCTCTAATAAAACCATTGGTAATTTTTTAATATTCACTGCATTGTGAGGCACGTGGTCTCCTTGATATTGAAGAGGCGTATAATTTGTGGTCACCCCATCGTCATGTGCATTATGTTGTACAAATATCAAATTAGTGTTAGATATAAGTTAATATGAAATTTCAATTTAGTCCCAAGAATAAGAGTTATGTAGCTTCGAACATATTTAATTCATATGCGTTGTTTAGTATATAAAAGGAAAGTTCAAACTAATTTTATACTAGCTCAATTTATTGTGTGTAGATATATATAATATAGTTATGATCGGGTTTTAGAAAACTACACATAAAATTGCCATTTACAATTGCTCGTATTATACTTTATATACAATAATACGTTTACAGAACTTGTAGCAATCATTTCATTACTACGAATCTCCTCGAAGGTAGTAAAATCTATGCGACTTTCAGCTCGTGCGTTAAGATTGTTGCATGCATCGAAATGAAATCGTACGCATATGAAGAATCATTTCAATACAATCTCGATCATTCTGTGCAAAATGAGGTATGGTTTATTCAAATAGGAAAATTAATAGTAGTTTCGTGCAGGGGCCCGCCGGCATCGATCACATTGCCGCCGATAAATGGAGCGTAACAGACGTCTCAGATGATTGTCGTCTACATTACTTTTTTCATATTTTCCTTGCGTTTTCACTATCAAGTACTATTAAAGATCTAATGACTGTATACATGTTTGTATCAATTTGAGGTCTGTTCCACCCCTCACATTGCGAGCTGAGCCTGGTAGTGCGACAATTAAAATATATTTAATATTATTATTTATATTTTTTTGTTTACTGAATTTTGTTATAAATACTAGGTCACTTCTGAGATCGCAGCCTCGTGGACCAGGGGTCTGTCAGGCAAGGGGTCTATGGCATTTTGCTTGTCTCGCCATCCTACAGCCACGCCTACGCCACTGCCTAAATAATTCTCTTACCGTTACTTACAAATATCCTGTATAACTCGTATCCTGTAGTCCTGTGTGCTTTATAGCTACATATTTTTTTGCAATTATATAATTTTTACTTTTCTAAAAAACGTAATAGTTTAGAGAAAACTATTTTAATATTATTAATTTTATTATGTTTCATTATTATACTAATTGTTAAGTTTTAATGGCGAAATAACTTAAACCATTAACGTCTTTAAACTGGTACCCAGTCTGATCAATATGCAGAGCTAGTAGCAGCTGTTCAAATAACCTTTCATTATTCACCTGCGACCTCTTCATAGTTTTATCGTGGTAATTATTTTCCATTGGTACCGACAGATAAGTGCAGCAATTATTTTTAAATGATTGTAAAGAATCAGGGCGATAGTTAAACAATAAGAACTAATTTAAAACTGGATTCTCAGAACGGGTTAAGGTCATTTATAAGTTATTCTGTAAAACAACAATTGAAATTCATACTTTTTTGAATACTGGAATGAATTATTATTATAAATAAATCCATGATTTGAAGATAAATATAATAAAGTTTGAACGGAAATGGAATTGTAAAATTATACAATAAAAAATATAAGTAACGAAGTAAAACTGAAAGTAAAGTACGTACTTTTTAAAATGTGCCCTAAATTTACTGCTTTCAAGTATATTCGTTTTTTAATTCACTTGGAATTTAATTTCTTCACATGTACTTATTTATGGCAGACTTACTTTAGTTTGAAAATATAATTTATATTTAATATTACTACGCTATACTACCTGGTAATCGTGTTTCACTATTTAACAATATTGTTGTGTCCTGTCATGCCTCCTAACGCACATGACAAGACAATAAATTTATACATTAATGACAATTGAGCACAGATCTTTTCATAACTGAAGAGATCTAGGGCACACTCTACCACGTAGTTTCAATTGGGACTGATGAAGGTGTATTTTTTTGCTCAAACCCTTACTTAAATTTGTCGATCACTGACAAGCGACGCAAGTTGCTGGACTACTAACATTGCAACCCAATAAAGATGCAACACTGAGGTAATTACGGCAAGTTGGCAAGATGTCTTATGTTAATTCAATATGTAGCGGCTCCCTTCTCTTTAGGACGCCGAACAGTAGGACAGACTCAAAGGTCAGTGAAATATCATGTCCACATCAATCCATCACCTAAATGTTCATCATTAACACAGTTTTTATTTATATTTTGTGTATTTGATCAAAGATTAAGGAATTGAACATTTGTATTTGACATTTCAAATCTTTCCAAGGCTTCTTAACTTAAAAATAAATCTAGTTTCTTATTTATATATAAAGAATATTATAATAAGTCAGTTCAAGGATCACGTGTAACGTATTTCTTTAATTGTCTAAATTGATTTTTTAACATCTTTAAAACCTGCTATATAGTCTCTACCGCAAAAAATCGGATGAAACGATTCAATTATTTAATATTTAAACATGAAATTATTAATTGGTTACATGACTTTGATATTTATGTATTTAGTTAAATCCTTTTCCTGATTTACTTAAATAAATCAATATTTTCCCTGTGACTAATCATAGCGAGTCAAAATGAATTACAATTAAGATAAGAACAGATATATATGGAAATAAAATTAAATGAAAATCGATTATTTCGTCTTAGGAAAATATAATAGCTTAGTTAAAAGAAGTCAAAATTGAACAATACTAATTCCTTACATCATTAATAAAAAATATATGTATATATTTAAAAGAAAGTTTAAGGTATTTTTTGGACAAAGCCTATGTTTCGATAAACAATACTTGTATGTATGTCGTCATTATAATGGAAATGATCTCACGTTTCGTGAATTAGCAAAAATGCATATCAGTAGCTACCTAAGCATGGGGCATTATGTATCAGAATCCGAGTATTTTTGGCATAAATGAGTAAGGTAGGGGCAGTTATTATTTAATTTGGACTTGTAACAACCTAATAATATAATCAAAGTAATATCGTCAATATAAACATTCTGTTAAGTATATTCACCGACCTTCACGTAAGCTTTTCAGAGTTTCGTAGTGAACCAGCCTTTTACAAGTATTATGTTTCGGCCTAGATCAGAGTCTTTAAAATATTATAAAGGACAACAGCCCTTCCCACCAAACACCACAGTTTACAAAAACATTGTGAACGAGAACTCCGACTACGACCGACAGTTGCCGACGCCGACACTGGTGTTTCCTGAACAATCACAATGGCCGCTAGACAATGCCAGGCTGCGATTGTGTTCGACAACAGATGCGACACGCAACCTTGTTGCGTAGATCGCATCTTTATTGTTTTCAACAAATGCAGTGTATGCACCGTTCGTTTTAAACCATACGCAATATTTTGTTTTCGGGAACATTCGATGATTTTGGATTATTTTTATGTTGTCACAAAGATAACTGAGAACTTGCCTACTTTAGTTTCAATAAAAAGAAATTGAAATAACGTCACAACTCGCAGAGAATTCATCTTTTGCTTTGTATTCCTCAGTTTACGTACTCAACATATAAAATTAACTGGCGATACAGTTTATAAATAAATGTTTTACGGTTTTAATAGGACCCTTTATTGGATATGATAAGGAATCTACCTACATAGAAACATGACTTTTTTTAACCATTCTTGTAAATATCTCACTCTGATACGGAACCTTTCGTATGCAACTCTGTGCCGCGCTTAGCCAGTTTTTACCTTCTATAAAACCCTAATTCAGACAATCCTTCGGTTGCTCAAAAACTTTAATGTTACCGAAATTAGTATCGTCAGATTGTATAATTGTTTGAATAAATAATTCTGTACGGGTAAACTGAGGGATATTGCGCACTACGGCTATCAAATATTTAAAACACGGTTACCAAATGATTTGTGACGGTTACCAAACTGGGCTAGATCGTTGCTCTTTCAATTTTCGTCGTCATACTCGTAACTGGCGTCCGTGTGCTCCACTGGCGTGTTCGACAAATTAAATTTATCTCAAGTTCAGAGTAAATAAACTCGTTTCCACTCACACAAAGACATCTCACCCCAAACTAAGCATTTTATCGTACAACTGATAAATATACATATATACTTAATTACATACTTATATAGATAGATATTTTACTACACCCAGACTCAAAACAAAGATTTCTGTTCACAGAAAAGTTTGTTCTGAATGGCGATCAAACCCACGGCGTTCGGCCTAGTAGTCAGGTTCACTAACTACTATACCAACAGAACAGTCCATGAGTGTTGATTCTTGGAGCACGTCGCAGATTCCACTGACCTCGTTAAGGTATTAGCGTGTCTCCACCGGCTGTCAACCTAGTAGTACAGTTACAATGTAACCGCATCGGGACCAGAAATAAGAGTAAACATGTCCAGATACGATATCTCTTGATACATTTACAGCACTTTCCACGAAGATCGGAATCGCATGTCCAGTTAATCTAGGGACGGTAGTCATTTAATACTTCTGTAGAAGCGCTGAGTATTTAATCCGTTTCTAATTTTATATATCGTTTCATCATCATGATTTTTGTTTATGTTTTATTTGATAAAGAACTAAAACTATATAATATTTTTTTGTGTATTAGTTAACTATTACATTGTAAGAGTAGCGAGGTACTAAGTTATACATAAAACTATTAAAAACCTCTCGATATACTCCTATTTTATTTAATTTTTGTAAAAAACCGCTAGAAAAATCGGCAATCAAAATAATCGTTGATATTTTTTTGTTTATCTATATAGTGTGAAGTACGAAAACCTTTAAAATTTGTTCGCAAAGACTGCCAACGGGATCCAATTATAAAGATTCCACATGTCCTCCATCTATCTGCCGCATCGCTTCATCTCTTGGACGGAATATACTGCATATTTTACAAACAGACCACCAAGCGCATACCTTGTTCTCATCCCTCTTAAATGTAAGCACATGATTACATGTATTAGCACTTGATCCATCCTAATAGTCATCCATCTGTTACTTCGTGCAATATTTCACATTAGAACAGCATCGCTAATTTAATTATAGCGACCTTTCTATTGGAGTCAATTGTTGGCCACTACAGGCCTGGCCTATCTTGTACAAGCATCGAGTATTGTGAAACTCGTTGAATGTATCGCGGTGTAACGTTTAGTTCATTACACCAATTGGCAGGTGATTAGGAAGACAAAAGGCACCTGCACGATGGCAATTGTTTGTGTCGTGATCGCTACATGATGTGATAACGTCACTGACGATTGCGCAACAATGCTTGCATCGTCAACTGAAAATTATTCTATTTTACATGGAATTTTATGCTGAAAATTGTAGTATCTCGTAAACCTGGCCAGCTGCCATCTAGTGAAAAACATAACAGTAGGGACCTACAACTAAATCGAAGGGTACTGGTTGTTGGTCCCCTAAACCTGCACAAAGATAGCTACATATATTCAATATCGAAATTTATATGACTATGATTATTTCTGAAAACTAATGTGTAATCGAACCAAAAATCTGTTGCAGTTTTTATTAAAATTGATAATGTTAATCTAGAAACCAATTATATTTTTTTTATTGAAGTACATAAACTGCCTCATTATTGGCAGTATCACATTAAAAGAATACTTAATATACTACAAAATAAACGAGAATGATTGGCGAGCGCCATTTTTTTGAAAAGTATCAGTAGAAATAAACGAAATAACTTATTACCTCGATGTTGCATGATATTCAAGGTCTGTGGAGAAGATTGCGAGCCACCAGGATCGAGAGTGAAAGTACCACTCGCCGCGTATTATTTTAATTTATTCACTTACTTTTATTTTACGTTTTACTTAAATTCTGTTATCACCTACGACGTTCTACGTAAGACAATTAATTCAAAATTCGCTGTATATTTTTATACGATTATACATAATTTTATCTTTACTAAAGTGTGGTTTATTTTATTATTTACACTTTCTTGGTAGCCGTCTTATGTTCGAAATTTAAGACAGACAGAAGTTCTATAGGAGCTCTAGATACTAAAACGCAATATAAAATCTATACATATACCAAAAAGGAATAAATACTTAGAATAAAGTATCAAGTTCCTACACTTTTATAATAGGGGCAGCTATAGTCCCAATTGGATAATTCAATCATCTTAATCAAGTCGTTCTTCAATCAGTTTTATTCATTGCTGTCATCGTTACTCTGCTCTGATTTTTAGTCCGTTACATACTTCCTTACTATGACTAAGACAAGCTTGTTGACTGGCGGCAATTTAGAATTGTAACGGTTCTACTGGGGAAATGATAAGAACCAGCTGGCCGCAGACAGTGTGGATAAATAAAGAATTATTTAAATCAAATAATGATTTCATATATTGTAATAATATCATTTGATATGAATCTGAAATTGGTCATATTTCATACTTTTGGACTTAACATTGAATGTACAAAAATAATTTGATTAACTTTTATAGGATAACATACATATTACAAAATTGACTGCTTTAACCAATTTATATATCACTCCTATAATGCATGATTTACATAGTAGGTAGTATTCATATGTGATGTCTAATTACCTGACATTAAAACTTCAATAAATTACTTAACAAAAACAACGAATAAAATATGCTTTATATTTTGAGTTGTTCACCGCTAAAAGGCAGAATGATGTGTGTATGTGCAATTTGTGTATGTGCAAACTATAGACGATTAGTGCAATACGAAATTAAAAATCTGTTGCAAATCCTGTGCAAAATGAAAAAACATTTTACATAGAAAAATATTTATGAAGTTTAAAAGTGTTATTGACACATATAAAATTTTGTATTTTCCTTTTGCGATCAATAATAAAAATAACGTCTGTGTGAGATTTTTGGTTTTTTCTTATATGTATTCTGTTTTACCCACACTCAGTTTTAAATATCGCATTTTAAATATCCAGTCAATAAAATAATTTTGACTAGTTACTAAATTTATTTGGAAAAGTCAATTTAGTATGTTACGTTACTGGCTAAATGTCGCGTCGGTAACAACTTTGAATAAGTTTTAAATCAATTAGTAAACAATTTATTCAAAGTTGTTACCCTACTTATATCAGAGGCATTTTCATATAATTGAATACTGTATAAATCCTACTATGATAATAAAGTAGTTTGAGTCAGCTTCATGTATTGATAAAAAGTAACCTAGGTATCTATATGTGTGTCAAGTTTCATGTTAGTTCATTCAACAGTCAGCGCGTGAAGGAAACGTAAATATCCTGTGCATATCTTCCCAGGGGAACCTACAATCGTGAAAAATCCTATTTTCATTTCCTGGATGTGGCCAGGGAGTGAAGGAAAGACAAACATCACAACATCATTACAAACTTTCACATTTATCATACTAATACGATGCGATAATTTGTGAGGATGGATGAATGTTTGTTCCTCATTCACGCAAAAACTCTTGAACTGATCTAAATGAAACTTGGCAAAGAGAAAGTCTGGAACAACATAAAGGCTATTTTTATTAACATACTAAGTAGGCGAAACCGCCGGCGGAATCTAGTTGTGTAATATGATCAAAATTAAGTTTTGGTTGACCTCCAATATCGTTGTCAAATTATACATTTGACAGCCATATCTACTCTTAGGCAGGTACCACATAAGTACACACGTATGAACATATCTCCCCAATCTGAGATCGATACACGATAGCGACACTTACCAGACATTGTGGTGCGCACTCTGCTGTATTGTTAGCTAATCCACTCTACCAGTTCCCGAGTGAGTTACTCAAAACCCCAAGCAAAGCTAAACGCAAGATTCTATCTCAAGCAAAATAACAAGCGATTGGAAAATAATATCCATGCAATCGTAGCCCGAAAGCTTATCCGGTCCATCGAGCCTCGCCCGCCGGGTATAATTTCGTACGGTTTATCTGATATCACGAGGCCAGCCAAAGTTTACCTAAGGCTGTCAGAAAGGTGATTTATTAAAATTCATACCCAATCACAGTTCACACTGAAGTTGTCATTACAAGATTTTTTATTTTAATTCATGTAAATGAAATGAATTATTCACTTCTATTTCGTCTATTTCGAAACTGGAGAGAGTTTAACTGCCGTCTTAAGTAATGATTGCTATAAATATTGCACAAACAAACTAGAAACTTTAAACTATATTAACACACGAGTTAATAGACAACCATACTAATTATATTTATTTACGTATTTATCTAATCTAGTAAAAGTCTAACTAAAATATAACACCTCACCTTCATAAACATAATTATATACTTATATGACGTACACAAAACGATAATTCGTTTTCGTTCTTTCTACTTTTACTTAACACAGTTGCGAAACTTAATGCTGTGCAATGCAACTTACAAGTATGACGAAAATATCATTCGAATATAGATCTCTCAACGTCAGCTTATCTCTAATCTTATTTTCAATGTATGGGGAGAGGGGTGTTGTAATAGCTGTTATTAACGAAACTAATATACATATGCTGTGTGAGAATCGGGTTTAATGGGGCTACTGTTAGTAGCAGCATCCAGTTGACCCCATGGAACCCAATCCTCGTAGTTAGCTACTGCTGCCAGAACTGCAAGTCTTATCACGATTTCTTCAAACTGTCTTAAAATAGGGAGAAATTGTCATTTGATATTCTTAATATTGTGATGGATAACAATGTTGTATCTAAGCTGGAAGTCACTGTATATAAATAGTTATATTAAATTTTGAGTTTTCATCCTATCTACATTAGAAAGTGTCTTTACTAGTTTCAACGACAATAAAACAATATGCGCTGTTAACTTCTGTGTTGTGTTATAAAATGTGAATGAAGCCTAGTAGAGGATTATAACAATGACCGGGGTGAAGGCTCGCGGACTGGCCTTGAGTATACGGACGCAGTAATTAATACCGAAAGGAAAAACCTACTAACCTGTTCCATTTATAACGGACGTACGCCTCCATCTCGGTCGAGGATCTATGGTTCTATGGGATCTGGCCTCCGCGCGAATATAGTTTAACAGTGTTATGAATAGCATACGTTATTGTTATTATTATCTTATTAATGTAAACTAGGTATAATTGTCTTGTTTATTAACAACTGGTGTTATGAATGAACAGTATTCATTCAGGAATTTTAATGAGTTGATTTAAATTTGTAAGTATAGTCGTGTCTCTGTAAGTAGGTACCTAAAAGTATGTGATCCCGATAGGCGATAAAATACATTTAAGGAAGTAGCTAACATTTCTAAGTATAGTAGGTTTTTTTGAACCGTGCAAAACTTGTAAACAAACCAGTGGATGACAATGTCATAGTTTTGTAATAAAACCGTCACATGTTTAGCACACTCATGTCTTGGGCCATAAAACTTTTCAATGTTGCAATACGCGAGTTTTGTAAAAATAACACAAAAATCAACTTGTAGAGTGAAATTAATCACACCTAAATTGTTTACAAGACTCGTACAAATGAGAAAAACGGACTCCAAGTACATTTTCTCTCAGGATACCAAACTTTTTTTTCTAAAAGTATTATGTAACTTATAGTAATAATTTGAAGTAGATTCAAATATTTTTCTTTGCCATACGGCCGAAACGGTGCAGCTGATGTGGTAAATAAATAGTGCCTCGCCAGTTTTATTTGGTACCTACCTACTTCCAAGCATTTAATAAAGAGATGAGAATTTATCAGTAAGCTTACACTACACTTTTCCGTACACAATGTGTGGTATTATTAATTACTGCACGGTATTCCTACTTCTTTTATAAAATTGTGCGGGCCTAAGCTTTTTTATCAATCTGGTTTATTCTGTGTCGGATTAGCTCGTAACCAAATTAAGGTATACTTATACTCGGTGCAAATTCGGTGGGGAAATTAAATTGATAAATTGTGTAATTCAATCTGGATTTCATTGAACACAAACATTTCATTAAATTTTCGTTTTAACCCAGACTCGATATCCAGATGAAATTAGTCTTTACGCCTATGATATAGATTCTTCTACTTGGCCTAAAAAATCAACCTTTGCCACTTCAACAAAGATAGCGATTCTTTAAAAAGCTATAGACAAGGCTAATGAGAATTTAAATGAAATTCCAATTCGCGTTATTAGCCGCAATCGACCTTAAAATTGTTGAATGTTTATTTCTCAACACCCTCGTAGGGACTTGACAATAGAGTTTTTGCTCGCCTCCACTCCAACAATTGTTTTTGTCACAGATACCTATCTATCGCTTGCTAGGAAGTTATTACTAACGTTGGAACTATAAAAAGGTTTATTGGAAACTAACTTATTACATTACAACTATGTAATTAATATGTGATAGAATACTTCTGTGATAGAATACTTCTGGAGTTAATAGTAAAGGTTCAGTTAGGTTACCTAATGTAATTACTGATTAGTAATTTATATGTAGATAGTGTATAGTATAGATAAACCCGCTTGTTTACTTAAAACCCATAAATGCTCTTCGTCTCCATACTCTTTTATGTCTCTGTACTCTATTATATAATATATACAATATTATATTTTTTGAAACCTCTTCAATCCTCCCTTCAACCGCCCTCCGCACCTCCATTCTTCAGCCCTTACTTTATACTTTCGCTTTTATACATGTATTAGTAAGGACATATGACTTTAAATGTTAAGTCTATACTTATTATAGTTTAATTTCAGTTTATTTACGAGACATTCGATGAGATACTTGGATAAGGCGAATAATGGTATAGTTTATTGTTTGGAAATTGTCTCCGACTTTCCAATCCCATAAAAGTGTTACAGCCGTCACTCCTTTTGATGACTAGACTATTGTAACTAAGAAGTAAAGAACTAGGATTAATTTCTGTTTATAGGATTCGACCTATTAGTAGATACTTACTGCTGACTCTAATACTACTAGAAATACCTATTTATAGAGGTGCCAGATATAAGAAATTAAATCCAAAATTTAATTTAAAATGTTCTTTGTAGTCTCTTCCAATGAAGGTTATGTTCGCTGTACTTATAAGCATGTTACCTATATAAGCTGAAATTAATAGGTTCTTGGTATGTTATAATAGTTTGGATAGGTGCATTTTGTAAACTAAATCATCAAAGAAGGCGTCCTCAGTATGAGGAAAATCGTGCTCAGTCTCCATCGCCGTCTAGGGTTGAAGCCATATAAATTTAACCGATCAAGTTCAGCGTCATTGTTGTACCAATGTTAGTTACATCTTCAAGTGGCCGTTACTAGCCTAAACCCCTACTTGTAATGACAGAACGCAAAAACCAAAATATGTATTACCTAGAAACTGCTCTCGTTTCTATTCAGAAGAAAACGGTTCTTCAGAAATCAGAAAAAAAAAATAGTTATTTTAACATAAATGTAACAGTTAGACATATGTATGGTGTCGCGAATTTATTTAGAGATATTGATGTCCTGTATAAAACTGCAAGAGATGACTTCGTTCTATTGTCAATAATTTCCACAGCGTACGCTATATAGACGTGTTTTTTGTTTTTTCACATTTTGGGTTACATACGGACCTGTTAAAATTTTTGAAAATATTTATAGCCAGGGAAAATATAAAATTCCAATAGTAAAATTATTTTTCAAATCGGCCAAGTAGTTTCGGTGCCTATACGCCTCAAAAAACAAACAATACATAAAAATTACCTGTTTATAACGTTAGTATAGGTAATCAGAAATATTCTCACTAGAAGAAATATGTATATACTATCTATGTCGTTCCATCTCTAAGCGCTGCAGCCTTCAACATTTATTAATCCTTATTATAAATGTGAAAGTATATTATTATTAATCTGTTTGAGTGTTTGTCACTGATTGTCCTTCGATCAAGTTCGAACACTTGTAGTTATAGATCAGTGATTAAGTTTCGCAA
>DWJZ01000697.1:0-29008 GCA_018249125.1 Asbolis capucinus
TACATGTAGAAAGTGGAGCACAATAAAATAAGATTCATCAATTATTAAGGCATCCTTCGTCAGTGCGGCAGACACGAGGGGTTTTGGGTTGACTAAGAAACAAATTTATTAACTAAGAACGGTGTCAAATTTATGAGCAGATACTTACCGCTAGATAGACTGCGCTGTCGTTAATAGGTTGGTGTGAAAATGAAAATGGGTTCGCAATACACAGATATAATATTACTAGCTGTACCCGCAGCTTCGCACACACATACATTGTTTTTTTATTACCAGTGGACCAAAAATCCCATACAAACTTTCATCCTGTATCCCATGGGAACCCTGGTATAATTAGGGATGAAAAGTGTCCTAAATGCTAAGTATTTCTCGAGATTTAAAGTCATTCTAAAAATAAATACCACATATATTAAGAGGTATTTTAGTACAAACCTTCACTTTCACATTACTTTGCCTTTTTTTTCTTTTCATAACAGAATATCAAAAAACTGAAAAACATATATTTGATTAATTTAAATAGAGCATGTTTGTTGCAAATTTCAATTTCAATTAAATTGTCATTTAAGGAAATTCTCATACACACTTTCTTCTCTTATTCCTAGCAAACCTGGGAATCATTCGGATTAAAAAGTATCTTAAATGTTATTCGGAGATACAACTAAAAACTTTACAAAGTTTCATCGAAATCTGTCCGCTGGATTTCACGTCATGCGCGTTCAGACAGGCAGACAATAATTCCAAAGAAAATATTTTCGTGCTCTATCTCGTTATTAAAGTGCCCCCTCATTAAAATTTTGAAAAAATATTCAATGTACAGAAAAAATGCGCTTTGAATTTTATTATAGTATAGATAGATTACGTAACATTTTTACTAATATTATAAATGCAAAAGTTTGTTATGATGGATGAATGTATGTTATTCCTTCATGCAAAACGTACTGAACCGATCTCGATGAATTTTAGCAAAGAGATAGATTGTACTCTGGAATAATACATAGGCTCCTTTTAATCAATGTATAAAACAACGCGGGCGAAGCCGCTTCAAGGAGCTCAAATAGGGAATGAACGTTCCCCATTTTGGAAGATGTAAGCATGCGTGATGGTTATATATTTTCTATTATTTGTATTGTATATGACTAGTTGTGGTATTGACTGTTGGGGTTGAGGGGGGCGTTCAGAAGGAGGAGGAGGGCAGAGAGGGGATGAAAGGGTGGGTGAAAGGTGGGTGAAAAGGGGGCGTATACCACGTGGATTTAGTCACATGAATAAGGCAGAATTTAATAATATTTTAGTATCCGACGAACCTATTTTCATCATCTCTATTTTAACATCGCAGGTGAAAACTTAAGTACTAAAACTTGTACCTAAATTAATCCTACATATATCGGCCATTATATAAAGCAGGGGTTCTCAATCTTATTTCATCTAACGCGACTTTAAAAGGCAATTATTTCACACCCCTCCAATTATTTACTCTATCATTAAAACAACAAGGACGTTGATCACTTTAATGAATTAATCTAATCAAATAAAACTAATTCATCGATAAGCGGTGATAGCCTAGTGGTTAAGAATTCGGCCTCCTACTTCCGGGTTCGAATCCTAAGGCGCGCATTTCTGACTTTTCGGAGTTATGTACATTTTAAGCATTAAATGTCACTCGCTATAACTGTGAAGGAAAACACCGTGAGGAAACCTGCATGCCGGGAGTTTGTAAAACTCAAAGGTGTGTGAAGTCTGCCAATCCGCACTTAGCCAGCGCGGTGGACTTATATATTATGTAAAAAGTTAATCGCCTGTGGTGCTGACCCAAGAATCTGGCAGCAGAATTAAATATCGACTTATCAGTACCTAAAAATATAATCAACTAGAATTCAATGTTAGGCTGTAGTAATATGAAAAAAATGTTCAGTAACAACTACTCCGTAAAAGCTTACATCTCCGAACAAATCCTGAGCTTACACCGGATGAGGAGCTTGAAAAGCGTCAGACATCTTTTGTTTGGATTCTTATTTGTTTTCGAGCTTATTTGTCTTTTAGTAACGAGGTTTTATAAAATGGGTAGGTGTATTTATAAGATATATTATGTAACGTATGTATGTATTGGTGTACAAAAATACTCGGTGACAAACTTGACGACTTTGTGTGGTAAAAAATTCAGATGGAATTTGCATTGAGTACAGATCCTACTGCAAAAGCAATGACAGCCTAGTGGTTTGAACGTTGGTCTGGTATACGGGAAACAAGTAACGTGCGACAAATTAATTGTCGCTACGGTGAAGGAAAACATCGGGGGGAGGTTGAAGTTCGCCAATCCGCACGCATCTGCAGGCCTACCAGAGCGGTGGACTATGGCCTGTCACATTGTGAGTGGACCTGAATCCAGTGGTGGGACAGTGATTGGTTGCAATTATGAGTGAATGATAGATCATACAGTCGTATGACCCTAGTAAGGGTCGTTAAGGGCTGTAGACGAATATATAAAAAGACATCTTTTTTATTTATGAACCACTTTCAATAAAATAAACGCTGAATCTCTTCCAATATATATTACAACGAAACAATCTGTTTACCGGTTTTTTTTAATACTTTAAACAACAAAATGATGTAAGGAGTTTTTTACTAAGGTTTGGCTCTAACTTAACCTCAATAATACCGGTATCCGCAGAGAGTAAAATTATAATGGTTTTGTTACGAGGGGGCACCGGTGCGTTCATATGAGATCCTGGTGCCTTTCTATATGCGCTGGGAGAATACTTTGGTTTAGTAAATCCTAGATAATCCGTAACCTCTGGGTTCGGGTATCTTTGGAAGATTTCCCCCTCGATAGCAAATAAAAATGATTTTGTTACTAAAACCGGTTTTTAGCGGTTTTATTACTTTCAGAATGCATTGATATCAGAAAATAAACAGGTTGAAACTTGCTCGCGCTGCGTCCAACTACTATCGTTCGCGGTTTTGGATTAAACCGGTTAATATAGGTTTCGGAAGCGCTCTCATTGAGAATACGTTCCGAACGAAGCCTTTTATAAAACCCCTATCAAGTCCTGAATTAACCGGTATTTTTCAACCGGTTTCAAGCCCTAAAACGCCATAATGGAATTCAAATCGGATCAGCCATTCCTTAGATTAGCGCGCACAATTTTCATTCATTCTACTCTCACATTCGCTAACTCACACTCACAACGTAGTGTTTAAGTCACTTAACACTTTTTGCCTTCTTCTAATGGAATCGTTTTCTGAAAGTCTATCCATGAATCAAAAAAGTAAGGGTGTATATTTTTTAACCCAGTAACCCATAAAGTTATGCCCGAATACGGGAAATAATTTAATTTAATTTTCAGTTCGATTTCCGTCGCTATAGTTCATTTTATAAATCATTTTGAAATTAAAAATAAAATCTTGATTCCTCGTCCCAATAAAAAACCTTAGTTCCAATTTTTTTGATAATTTAAAAACTCGCTTTCTAGAATCTAATACCACACCCATCTACATATGCAACCCATACACATGCATACAAAAAATGCATCTATCAAATGTCTACGACTAAAAACACGTCCATTCTCGAAATTGTTTTTATAAAATGATGAACGAGAGGTTTGTGGAAAAAGGCTGACCTAGATATTGAAGCATGGGCATTCATGACGGATAGCATGACGATCCAGATGATATTTGGCGTCTTGGTAAGTGCGGTTTAGAAAATGTCAAGCGTAACTGTAACTACTTGCTTAGAAATCGTTTATAAGCGTGTCGCGGTTTCATGGCTACTCTATGTATTATGCCAGACTATAATCTATCTCTGTGCCTAATTTCAATCAGATCTGCTTAAGAGTTTTTGCGTGAAAGAGGAATACACATCCATCCGGCCAATTTCAAAAACTTTCGCATTAATATGATTTTAAACATGATATTACACGATACTTAATTTGTCATATATAATTTATTCAAGAATTTTCCAAAACATATGATATATGTATCTATATTAATAATAAATCTGTTACGGGGTCAATTCTGTACATTAGGTATTTTTTTAAAAATTCTGATACATGGAGGCTTTGTTATCAAACTCATGTAAACAATTTTGGAAATCATGTATGTATGTTCATTGTATGTATGGAAATCAATTTTAAAAATCATGTAAACAATTTTGGAAATCGAAAAAAAACACTTTTATAAATAGGCTATTGTATGAAGAACCCAACATTTGAAACGGCCAGTGGTTGTCAACATTGGAAGTTTTACGGCGCCACAAGCTTTAGTTATTCATGGATGCTGACCCGACCGCTGGTTAATTATACATATAGCAAGGGTAATTCTACAGGTACAACTTTCAAATGGGATTTGTTTTGTGAAACAGCGACATATGTTTATATTACTACTCACTGAATGCCATACTAAGAGTCGTTAATAGAATCGCACCTTAATTATATATTGTAATTTACAATTGAATCTGTACTAAGGAGTGATTTAAGTGATTATTAACGACTTCAAGGGTATGGATGTGATACATACTAGAGTGATATTAAATGAGATATTTAATACATTTTGTACTTTATTAAGCATACATCTTCAACTTTGCGACTTGCGATCAAACTACGTAAAAAATCTCGAAAACTGTTCACAGTAAGATTTCGTGCGCATTAGTTACTATTCATTCGTGTACTTTATATGTCCTTAAAGCTTATTAATTCTATAATAATAAAATCATTAACTGTCGCATTTAAGGACATTAATGATTACTTAGAGTGCTATGAATCACACTAAGAGTGTAAAATCAGGCATCTGTCATGCACATTTTTATTCTATACCTTAAAAAAGTAAATTGCAATAATGAATATTCATTTTAAAATACAGGTAAGTATTATTTTAAGAGTCATTTCCACGTTAAACCTTGAAACCGCAGTAGTGGTTTGATCATTTATAACTAAACTTTGGCGCGTGGTTGTCATTTCAATTTAGTTTATGATAGGATTTTTTTTGTATTTCATGAAAGTTATCTATATCAAAGCATATAGAAGAAAGAATAAAGAATGAAAATATGTATGTTTATTTTATCAGCAATACAAAATAAATTAAGCAAACAATATAAAACAAGAACTTTGAAATTAACAAAATGAATAAAAAAATATATTTAAATTAACAAAATATTTATATAGTAACAAAACGAATATGAACAGACATTGAATGCATTTTAATCAATAACTTAATTACGATTCCTCAAGTTGGATATCACTGGGCTATGCTTCACAAAGTTTACCATCCATATTTGTATGTTTTACTTAGGTGATATTTGTTCTGCTTTAGTAAATATTTGTCTTTACCTCGCCTAAAAGGAGCTTATTTATGCGTTCACCCAATACAGACTTTATTTACCTAAAAGTAAGGAAAACTTTATTTTGGATACTGCTACTCTGACTTTTTGGCGCGCTATTACTTGCAAAATTTATATACATATGTATATATAATTTTATGACCACAATCTCCTACAAATTGCTTGGTACAATAATGTTGCCCGAAGTACCGTGGTTATTTACCACAATCGACCATTTTTGTGCATAACAAAAAATATGCGTTTCATCCAAATGAACGAACGAACGAACTCAAGAAAAATTAGCATTATTTATCATGTGTAAAAAATGTATCGCAGAATCCTTACTATGGGGTTAGAATCATAAACTTCTGCTTCGATAATCCGACTGTTGCACCCAGACCTACCGTAACTCTGAGTTTATCTTGAAATTCGTTAACAGATGACCTACGTGACAATAGTATTGCAATGCTCATACATATAAAATTACTGCAAACAATGTCTACTTAGTAAAAATTTAGGCTTCTAATTTTATTCACAACAAAGTAAATGGCCTGAAGTGCTTCGAGCAGAAGATGGTACGGCCGTCCCGCTTTATTTACCCCCTTGGTGACACCCAGATACATATACATAGATCTCCTACTATTCGAAATACTTTCATCTGTCGCCGTGTCGCGTCGCGTTGTCGCTATTCGTACTTTGCGGAATTGCACCTTTAGCTAGTTTAATTTTTAATTACGTTAAAATGTCAAGTTTCCTTTACATTTTTTCGGACTAGCTCCACTCCATCAAACAGTCTCACAGGACTGCGCCGAGGAACTTCATTCCAAAACTTTTACAGTAAATAGCCTTTCAAAGTTAAAAGTTATTTGCATCTCGTACGATTCTAAAAAGCTTCAGCTTTTTAAATTTTTTAAAGTCTTATTTGCAATTGCAATGTTTAATTTGCACACGGATTCTATGCTGACGTCATCCATTTGATGGCCCACTGCTAAACACGGGTCTCTTGATACTTAGGTGCATTAGAGCATGTTGCTGTGTGACAAGCAGATTGCTGGAGGAAAAGTGACCTGGCTTGGTCATTCAGTGTGGGAAGTTTTGTATGCTACCCGAAAGCCTCCGATATGGCTTAAGGATTGTTATCTATTGATGAAAACCGGGACTGACGGCATTACATTTCCCTCGAAGCACGGAGGCGCTTATGAAAATTTAAAAATAACGATTACCCAGCCTCCTACCGACCGCGCCCGCTGTAGCTTAAATTTTCGATCGCTTACAATCGAAACAAGCCGGGCTATGAACGTATATTCGTAGTGAGCACTTGTATTGTGGAATCCCTTGCCACAAGGATACAATTCAGGATGTGTCAATTGTTCTAACATTGCTTTGAGGATGTTCCTAAAAGGATGGTTGCTGTACTAGTTGCTGATTCACAAGCTCTCTGGCTAATGAAAAACATTTGGTAGGAATGTCTGAGTTATAAGTCACTTACTCTTTTAATGGATCATTTTTATCCTGTGTAAAGGAAGGAAGTAACTACAGGGTTCATAAGTGTATTATTAATGAGAATAAAAGAATTTTTGTATTTAATTTTAAATTCAACTCAATTCCTACAATTTGATGTGCCTGAAAATTTGAACACGTGTCAAGATTCGATGATAATACAATGTTGAACATAGTTTTTGCCAATTTTATTTTAATTTATAATCTTAGTATATATTGTTTGCAGCATACTTTGATATAAAGTACAAAGCTTTGTGTTATTTCAGACTAATCTATTTCTGTTGTAAATTTCATTCAGATCTGTTCCGTAGTTCTTGCGTTAAAGACGAACAAATATTCATCCATTATCACAATAAATCGCGTTTATAATATTAGTAGGATTAATCACGTTTAAAGAGACAGAAATTGTATTTTATAATACGCAGTGATTCGCTAACGCGGCAAGTATCAGCGTTAAAATAGACTAAGTGACCCTAAATATATAAAACTTTTCCTTAATCCGAAGACGAAGCGATCCCAACGGACGGTGATTACGGAACATTATTGGTTTGGACTGAAAGAAAGTGGACAGCGCTGAATGTGTAACGGCTGAATTGGACTGAAAGAAACTGAGTGGTACCGCTGAATTTCTCATCTTTATTCACACACCGCAGAACAGTTGCGGTATAACACATTTTTTCCTCTCTCGGGAATGTGGTATTTGAAAAGCTTTTTAGTCCGTAAATTAATACGACTCTTGGGTGTCATGTTCAAATTTCTACATTCTGGAATTTATTTTTTTCGTTCAAAAACTCTGTTGTTTTATTCATAAAACCTTGTTTTGATTTATACTTGCTATTATTCAGTAATTTACTAAAACGTTTAATTTTATTCGACGCTGTAAAATGATCATTTAATTTGTTTAATATGAAATGTGGTTTGCAATATGTTATTCGGTTTTATTCGGTAGAGCAAAACAACAGATATTTATTCAGCATCAGGCCATTGAATAGGGTCCCCAGAAATACAATAAGCCTAAATGATTTCATTACGCACCTAACCTAACGTAATGGAAATACCTAAGCTGCGGGTTTTATTTGGATAAGGGAATCTTATTATTGTAGATTTCGAGATCTTACGACCTTATTAAAGTGACGTAAGACTGCGGACCTTGTTATAACTAAGTGCTAGTTACAATGTCGTATTTCGTTTCTTATACCAATAAAATATTAATAATATTGGTGAAGACAATGATTTACTCCAAATTAAGACCTGCGTAATTTAGTACGTTACTCAACAAATACATATGTTAGAATATACTATTACACACATACACATGAGTTTAATATATCGTATACTAGATGTCGCCTGTGATGTTAGGACCAACAGATCATTATAATGATATGAAGCAATTTTGAATCGACACGTTTCATTATTTTGACGCTCCGCCTGGTGTAGCTCAACGCTTTAACGTACATATAATTTTGCTAGTAGAATTATTATATCGACGATGGAAAACAATAAGAACGTAACTCTCATGAGTTTACTTAAGAGTTACGTCCTTATACCGAAAACAATAAAGGCGTAAATTTCATGATGTTACTATGTTGTAATATTTTTGCACTCATTAAGTTTCGTTCCCAAGCGTTGAAAAGTGACTCTATTGTACTCGTACTCGTACTTCAAGATCCATCCGTGACAGGGCTCTATTTGCTATAATTTTTTAATTATATATGTATGTTTTTCGGATTTTTGAAACACCGTAAACTGTCTCAAGAACTGACAAATTGTGTCATAATTATATCTATTAATGCAAACGGATAATTAAATATAATTTTAGTGGAGTTTTCAAGAAACAGCTTTCGTCTGCAGTTCCAACTAAAAATTGCCTGATTTTATTACAAAAACCTTTTAAAATTGCATTTGAACTTAAAAATTTGAGAAACATCGACTTTTAAATCCTTTTGAACTGCCCGACGACTTGCATCGATCGTAAGTTATTGGCAAAGTTAAGCAATAGCGAGAGTGCTCGAAATATGGTTGGGGTTATAGTGGCAAAAACTTTTAAGAGCTTCAGTTCCTCGGAGGGCACACAAAGCCATCAACAGATATGTTCCTATGCCTTTTCAGGTAGGCCACTCATTCACAATCAGCGCTCAAACAGCTATGGAGTATGGTCTACAGGTTTGGAGCGAAATCTTTATATATTATATATGTATTTATGAAACAGTTTTGTAACACTAAATTCACTACTGGTGTAATTTATGTCAGACACACAAACAGACAAGCACATATAAACGCACACACATACACGTATGCATGAATCAATATATAGCCTGTAATCATTTACCTGTATGTTTAATTTGTATTTTTTATTACGGAGCTAGCTGAGATTTAAGAGTTAGCAAAAGCTGAGGTTCTTTGTTCACACGTTCACTTAATTTAACAAAAAAGCTATTTGTTGAGTTCGCAAAGTTTTACAGTATCTTATATTAAATTATTTTAATATATATGTAGCCTATGTTACTCCTTATTACATCAGCTATCTACCAGTGAAAGTACCGTGAAAATCGGACCAGCCGTTCCAGATATCATATCATATTAGTATAGATTTTTTTTTGTTTGTTTTGTATCGCATGTTATTTTTGAAATTATATTCATTACTTTACTTTTCTGTGTGTGTTTTTACAAACAATTTATTATTTCTAAAAATAATAGAAAAGAAAAACTTACACCCTAAACTAAGCGTTAGCTTGTACTATAGTGATCAGATAACTGATAAACACACATATATATTTTAAATACATACTTAAATAGATATTTCTATTACACACCCAGACACACAGAACAAACATTCCTGCTCATCACAGAAAAAATTGACCTGGATGGGAATCGAACCCACACCTTCGGTGTAGCAGTCAGGTTCACTAAATACTAGACCAAAGGCCTGTCCAGACGAGACTAAGGATATTCAATATTACATTTTATTAACGTCCCAAAATATACGTTACTATTTCTAATGAGAACCTCTTCCATTATAGTAATAGGCATCAGGCCTTGGGGAATACATCTGCCATCTGCGAATCGGGTGCACAATTTCACTACAATAGATGTAGTAGGATACATGTTTCGTACTGGATTACAACGAGACTAATTCAAGTTGTACTTTGTCAGCTCCCCGATGAAATAGAATTTATTTCCCATATGGTTTAAAGGAATATTTGTTTAGAGTTTGAAATGTGTGATGTATTTTATTCGTAATTGAATTTGTTTAAATTTTATTGTATTTTATTTGTCACTGAATGAATAAGTTGCCTGAGTTTATTTATGTTGGAAATGAGTGTATTGTATTTTATTTATAACTGAATCTGTAAAAGAATCCGTATTGTTTTAAACTGTAAAAGTTTTATATTTATTATTTTATTGATAAGAATGTATTTAAAGTCTCATTCACCTTACCTGCTTCACCTTACCTGCTCCAGAGCATAGTGCATGCTCAGTCCAGGTCAGTTATGGATTAACGCCCATATTAAAATAACATAAAACAGATTTCTTTTTTATTGTCCATTAAATTTTAAATGGCACAGAATACAGTTTACATGTAAATTTTACAGCGTAAAACAATAAAATACATAATTTATTTGTCATGTAATTTTTATCTCATGACTTGCCTGTAGGTCTAGTGCAGTGGTTCTTAACCTTTTAGTGATGACCATTTGGCAAAATATCTGTCTGCCTATGGACCTACAACTGTAGGTTAGTAATATAGAGTACAAGTAAAATTGAAAGTCAATGAATTCCAATTTTTCAATATTATGTACTGATGTCTTCGCAGATCACTTCTGAAGTTTTCCAGAATGGGTTAAGAATCAATGGATTAGTGATTAGTAAACTTGAGTGACCGACGGTGGGTTCGATTACCAAAATTGAACAAGTACATGACTCAGTACTCATGATGAAGTACTCATAGTACATGAATAAACGAGTTTTTTAATTTTCAATTTGTGTTATTTTTTAATATCCTGCTCAAATAAAGTCAAATATACTAGAAGCTACAGTGTAAGTTAGATTAATTCTCTTTCGTACAAATCTTGTAGAAGCTACAACATACTAGAAACTTTCATATGATGACATTGATGTACAAGTATCTACGTTCCCGACGGAGCTCACGTCGACGACAATAATGTATCTACAGCCAAGGAATACAAAGTTTTCATACAATAACGAATACATACAATACAGGAACGAATGAAGTTTAAATTTGGAATAAACGCCTATTTGCATGCTGGCTTATGCTTGAATCCTACTAATAATATAATTTGCATGCTGGCTTATGCTTGAATTCTACTAATATTATAAACTAACTTCCGCCCGCGACTTCGTCCGCGTGGAATAGTTACTTTGGGCTATTGCTAACTAAATAAAAACTTATTTATCTAAAAAGTATTATACAATAATATTCTGGAAAGGATACATTTTAAAAAGTACTCCGCTGAGCACGCCCCTCGCCCGCGCGGTATGGTATCTTGCAGAGATAATAAGTCAAAAACTACCCGTCAGATGTCACTCAAATTTTAATATGACCGGACGGACTGTTGTATGTCGAAATAATTAACGATATCGGTTTACAAAGTCTGGAGATATGAACCGTAATCAAAAAACCGAAAATGACATTCACTTTATTGATCTCAAAACTATCTGTCAGATGTCGCTCAAATTTTAATGAGATCAGACGGAAGTCATTCCCTTTTGTATGTCGAAGGAATTATCGAAATCGATTGACACAGTTCGAAGATATGAAGTAAGTTAATATTTTTCACATTTTCGTAATATTTCAAAAAATTTAAACAAATTCTTAAATTTTTTTTCTTATTATGTTATTCCAATGTTTAAGCTATATAACTGCAAAGTTTTATCTGAATCCGTTCAGTAATTTTTTCGTGAAGATGTAACAAACACGCACACTATAACACATCCTTACAAACTCTAAACATGACATGTACATTTTGGAAAACAATATGTCATGTTCAGACATAAATAATATATACCAAACTGGCTTTTTCCCGCGACTACGTCCGCGTCGTACATTCTTCCTCTTCAACCTCCCCCGCTTTAAAACACCTTTTCACCTCCCTCTTCACCCCCTTGTTCATCCTTTGACTCCTCTTCACTCCCTTATCCCTCCTTCCTACCATACTCGACCTCTCACAATCCACATCACATTATTGCATGGATACAAAGTGGTAATTTAATTATGAAAAGACAGACAGAAAGACAGACAGAATTACGTTAACATTAATAATAATATTAAGGCTGGTATTAAGATTCCATTGTAGCCATATGCGAAGAAATAATCAAAAAAAGTCGTGTAGTTCTGATGTTCATCCATTAAGAAAGAAAGAAAAAAAAAAACAGGAACTTCCTCTATAATAACACATCCATCATGTATACAATTGGAAACCTATAATTTTCAAAAGTCGATTATTTCGCCTTAAATGCATTCAATTGTTGCTTTTGTATGTATGTTGAACTGCGGCGTATAATGGAGGTTAAAGCTGGTATATTAACTGAACGCTGTGTGCCGTTTCCGTTTGCCGGTTTTAACGCCACGATAACAGTTACAAATAACGTTCTAAATGAGCGTTAGTTAGGCATCATTAAGATCCTCTTGACAGCGCTAGGCTTCCTGCCCAAGTAACGTAATTCAGTTTAATTTTAATTTTATAAACAGCAAGATTTAAAAGCGGCTCGTGTAGAGCGTAAGTCGATAATAATATTATAAAGAGGAAAGATTTGTGTTTGTTTGAGAAGGATAGGCTTAAATACTAGTAGGTTAATTTGAAAAATTCTTTTATTATTAGAATTCTAGATGATTCCTGATGAAAATAGGATATTTTTTTATTTTTATTTAGGAGATTTTCATAAAATTTCGCACACACATAGAGGGTAACTTGGATAACCTTTTAGACTACTTTTTATCAACATACCACACGGGCGAAACCCTTGCAAATACTATCATTAAATAGATAATAAAAAAATAAATTTCAATTGGTTTCCGAACGAAACTACTATTGTAATTAAACCAAAAACAACTGTAGTAGTAATCCAAATAGAATTAATGTCAAAACTATTTTGCAAAGTCCGTTATTCCACACGTTAATTTAAATACGAAACTGTTTGCCTACCTAATTAGGTGGTTCTGAATTCCCTCACACGTTTATTATCTGTGCCAAACTGTACTCTATCATTACCATCGTCAATAGTTGTATTTGCATGTGTGTTCGTACATCTGATTAATGCCAGTGAAGTTTTGACTAATTGCTTGGCTTGACGGATAATTCATGTGTATTATGTATGGCGTAGTAACGTTATTAGTCCTGTGGCTTGTTTCGACTGTAGTCGATCGAAAAAGTTGAGCAACAGCTGGCGACGTCGATTGGATGGGTGACCCCTAGTGGTAAATATTTCATTAACGCTTCCGTGCTTCAGAGGGCACGTAAAGTCGTCGTTGTTGTCGTTAGATAGCAATCGTTAGGCCATGTCGGAGGCCTTCGGATGGTATAAAAACTTCCGTGAGGTTACATTATAGAAGTTTGCATCCGGGCTCCTAGCGTTTTTTTAAATCTTCTATAGCCCGTGCTCATCTGAAATAATGTAGAATTTTAACGGTGAAGGAATTTTATAAATCAGTCCAGTAGTTCCGGAGCCTTTTAGCCTCAAACATAAACAATCATATCTTTCCTTTTATATTACTTTATAATATTTCTCTATTTTCCCTCTTTATAATACCAGTATATGTAGATATGAAATAGTCTACTAGACGTTAAATATTAAAGTTAGTTTTTAATGGCACCTTTATAATTACTCGAAGAAGCGTTAAGAGTTTCTTAAATGGCTCCTACATGTAAGTAATGACGAACTAAATAACCAAGCTTGTACATGGCGAATCCGTGTCAGAAAATATATACACGAAAGTAAATAAAACTAAAACAAACAAACTTCGTTCCGAAAGTTACACAAAAGTAACTAAAAGTACTAAAAGGTACTAAAAGGTACTAAAAGGTACTATTAGTACGCGATACAAAATCTATACTAAGGAAAATATAAAACAAGATATTTCCAGTACATCTTTCAAAGCAGCTCCCTTGGATCCCTGAACACGGTGAAAACCTGTGTTGCTGGGTACTCCGACCTTACATTAAAAGTCATTAAAAAGTTAAAATTTGAAAAAGATATATAGATAAAATTACTTCTTTTTAAATAGGTACATACTAAATTAGTTAGCTTTATTATCGAAGACTTCATCACCACTTACGAGTACCATTAGGTGGAACAATTAGTTTATTTAAGGCAAAAAAATATAGCAGTATGTGTGTGAGGATATGTAGGTAAGTGTGTATTTATATGCGCGTGTATGTGTGTTTTTAACTCTAAATAACAATGTTCAAGAGAAGAATAAATAGGCATTACTAAGTTAGTGCGCCCAACATCTTAAACATCATCGCCACTTACCATCAGGTGGGACCGATTTCAAGCGTTAGCTTGTTCTACGTAAAAAAATATCTGATTTTAATAACATAACCTCCATACATAATTTATACTTAAGATCAATTTAAGTAATCATTAATAATTCTGAGTGGGACTACTGTGCAGTTAATAAAAACAGAATAATGTAACAACTTTCTCAGAGCATAAAATGTTGAGTTCCACCTCTTAAACTGATGAACTCCCGATTCATTAAAAGTTTCGGATGAACGAGAAAAATGGAGCATCTTAGTCTTGTACATTAAGATTGCTACGTCATGTATATGCATATATACAAAATAGAAAGAAAGAAAAAAATGTTTTTTGACGTAATTTATACAATCAAAGCTTAAAGTACACGTAGCATATACATAAATTATAAAAACAAATAATACATAATACAACAATACAACAAACTTGTTTCACAGGTAGAATATCTTTGGAAAGAAAAACATTAGATACTTTTTTACGAATAAGGGCTTATAGTCGATGTAATAATGTAATGCAAAAAATTGTAAAAACATTTTTTTAGTACGACAAATTCATTTAATATTCTGTTATTTAAAAAATTATTTTTTTACCTATAACATTAATGTGACACTTACGTGACAGGTACCTGTTATTTTTCGGGCCGTGTATTATTTGGGAAACTACACACGGTTGACCTTGGTCGCGAAACCCTAGCATTAAATATAGGCCTGGCCGGTATAGCTGTGCGTTTATAACAATTATTCTGAGGGAATCTTCAAATTGTATCCTAAAATAGAAAGCAATAGTGCCAACTTCAAATATTGGTTCATTTCCAGACCACAATTTAATAAAACTCAAATGGTCTCAGTTTGAAAGTAGACTTCTGAAGCTCGCCTTGAAAATTCGCAACTTTTACTAAGTGTGCTCTTTAAACTTAACCTAGCTGAGACATCATCAGTGCAATCCTTAACTAACTCACTGCTGGGCTCGGCTGTCATAACGTGAGGAGACAGAACAGTCCACCACGCTGGCCAAGTGCAGATTGGTAGATTTTACACACCTTTGAGAACTTTATGGAGAACTCTTAGGAGTGCAGGTGCAATCTATAACTGTCCCACTGCTGGGCTCGGCTGTCATAACGTGAGGGGACAGAACAGTCCACCACGCTGGCCAAGTGCAGATTGGTGGATTTTACACACCTTTGAGAACTTTATGGGGAACTCTTAGGAGTGCAGGTGCAATCTACATATAACTGTCCCACTGCTGGGCTCGGCTGTCATAACGTGAGGGGACAGAAAAGTCCACTACGCTGGCCAAGTGCAGATTAGTGGATTTTACACACTTTTGAGAACTTCATGGGGAACTCTTAGGAGTGCAGGTGCAATCTATAACCGTCCCACTGCTGAGCTCTGCTGTCACAATGTAAAGGTAACAGAACATTCCACCACGCTGGTCAAGTGCGGCTTAGTCTTCACACAACTTTGAGAACAATATATCGAACTCTCAGGAGTGCAAGGTTTCTCCGAGATGTTCTTCTTCACCGTAGCAAATGATAATCAATTTCTAATACGCACATAACATTGAAAATCACAGGCACACGCCGCATGATTTTAACCTATATAACTATAACTATATTATGCCCCGTGCAAGAAACCAGCGTGCAAAGCACTAGGCTACCAATACTGCCTCTAGTCTATAAGGTTTTAACTAGTTTGTAATTTCAGTAATCCTATATTTAATCTTCATTTATTATCACTGATGATTATTAAGGAAAAGTAACTCTATTTTGGTCTATTCTATTTATTCTCTATTCTATTTAGCTGTGTTCAATCCTATAGACCTAACAGGTAAGCTTGACTCGACTGTCAATAAACTATATGTACATGTTGTGTGCTCCTGTGTCAATCAAGCAGTAATAAGTTATGTTATAAAGCTATTTATGCACCGTCCGCATTACATAAAGTCTATTTAATGAAAGCTGCAGTGGTAATTTTTAACGTTGGCAACTTTTAAAGTAATTGCAGATGACACCCACTTTATTTTGATATTTGTATTATAATAAAAAAATACTCGTTCTTTTTCAAACTCTATGATTAAAGATTATTTTGAGGGCATTGACAGACAGGTTGGTCTAGTGGTTAGTGAACCTGATTATTGCACCGAAGGTCGTGGGTTCGATTCCCACCAGGATCAAACTTTTCTGTGATGACCAGGAAAGTTTGTTGCGGTGTAAGAGTGTAAATATATATATGTATAAGTATATATTTAAAAATATATATGTATTTATCACTTATCTGATCACCATAGGACATGTTAACGCTTAGTGAGGGGTCAGATGGCCCTGTGTGAGTTGTCCTGAGATATTTATTTATATATAAAATTTTCTGGAATCAAAATTTGATTAAGACTTAGTAAATTAAGTAATTATTTGTGTGCATTCTTGTGTTTTTCTTTAATTGACATGTTTAAATTTATTTATTACAAAAATAAGGAAAGTATGTCTCAAAAAAGTCTTTTTATCTTATATTCAGAGATGAGATGATAGGTGCTAAGATTATTTAACTTGACGGCGATTTCCTATTATCAGCCTGTAATAGGCAACTTTCAATTTAACGGTCACATTGTCTTACAAATTGTGTGGTACCATAATATTTCCCGAGGTACTGTGGACACTTTTTCCCTGCTATTCCTGTTAGGTACCACGATCGAGAATTTTTGTAAGAGAAAAAGTCGGACATCTTATCCAAATGAAGCTCACAAAAATCACCCCCATAATTTAGTGAAGAAAAAATACTCAAGATTTTTTCACACCTAACACAACAAATTTATCACAACTGCCCGGCTGCCTGTCCGACCCGAATAACATTAAAAAGCCATTCCCATGAGTCAGTGTTAATTTTTGGGAGCGACACATTTTTCAATTTTTGATGGATAGACACGGACATTGCATAAGCCACTTACATCCATCGGACGTCCGACGCCATAAGTTATTCTGTTACAGGCCAGCATCATTACATCATACTGCAGTGGATTCCGTGTAAATACATAATCTGGCGTAATGCGGAGTCAATGTACAATGCTACTTTATAAATAATAGGGTAACAGGATTAGCGCTCGTAGCTCAGTGGCTCGCGTTGATTGGAAATGACCGACCGAGTTAAGCATTGAGATCGAGGTCACAATGACAGCCTAACTCCGTTGTGAGCCAATATATGATTTTAAAATGGACTCATCGTGCACTGTGTACATTAAGCTATGGTATATGGTATACCCGACGATATATTTTCGCGCTTATCCACTTGCATGGATGATCTCGACTGAACACGGCGCGAAAAACACATATCGTGAGTACCTATAACTCAGCATTCTGAACCATTATAGAGTTTAAGCAAACAACGGTTGCTTTGTGTATTCGTGACCGCTACCGGCATTCAAGAGCTCCGTGCTTCGGAGAGCACGTACATATATAAGATCAAATTGGATCAATTTCCTTCTATTTTCTTCTCTCTTCTCTCCGCTCCCCGACATCCTCCCTTTTCTCTCTTCTGTCTTCTCTCTTCTTTATCAATGTTTTAATAATAAAAATATGATAAAATCGGTATGTTAATTCCACAACAGATAACATTCTCGTCGTATTTATCAAACGTACATCAGAAACAAGGCTACATTTCTTCGTTTATACGAAGCACTCTTAATAACGACTACCCGCATTCTACAAAATTTAACTGTATGTGTGCGCTTTCAAAAGATTCTTTGGTGTCAGTTACACCGAACACGTAAAAAGATAGATTTGATAAGGCTTGCGAAAGCTCAAAGCTTTTGAATGACCTTCATACATCTTAATGAGATTTTTCTCAAAGATACTGTACATTTATGAAAAGACTTTACACTTAGATGTATTAAAGAAGCTAATTAAATCAAGATTATTTACTAATCAAACTAAACTAAATCAAACGGTATTAAAGTGTACATTAATGACAAGGATGCCTGGACATAATTGGCTGGTCCCATCATAGGAGTTCCATTTTTCCAATCCGGAGTTTGATTTTAAATGTTAGTAATTAGTGTTGGTATTATTAAATAAATAAATAAATATCTTTCGACATCTCATACACGGCCATCTGACCCCAAACTAAGCGTTAGCTTGTACCATGGTGATCAAACAACTGATAAACATACATATATACTTTTAAATACATACTTAAATAGATATTTATATTTACACCCAGACACACAGAACAAATACTCCTGCTCATAATAGAAAAGTTTGACCTGGGTGGGATTCGAACCGACGACCTCCGATATAGTAGTCAGGTTCACTAACCACTAGACCAACCGGCCATTATTTCAGAATATGTGCCGAGAAGTATCTGTTGCCGTTTTTCCTTTATATTCTGGTATTTTTTGTCCTCTTTATTATGGTACCATTCCGAAACGGTGGAAGATTCCAAAAAAATGGTATTCATAAGTATATTGAAAATAATTACATAAAAAAAATGAGCTTTACTTTGACTAAAAAAAAATTACGTGTTGTTGAATATTTATACGTAAACTTAATCTGAAATTGTTGTCTAAATTAAAAAAAATAGCTACAACACATTGTTGTTTGTTTTTTGCTGAATAATTTCGCGTCATCCAAATCTCAAATGCGCAAAATTCAAGACGAGGCTATACTATACTTATATGTAACGCGTTTTGGTATAGAAAAATGAGTGCTCAATTTCTATCTGAATGCTACAATAATCTGATTCCGTCACAGATGTTGTAAATACCGACGGAACCCCGGTTAGAGGGTTTCTATATTCACGTGTAAATAAGAAAAAATATAACTTAAAGTAACTCCGTTTATTCACGGGGTTTGTTTTCTTTTATTCTATGGCTAAAACCTAGAGCAGTGTGAAGGTACATCAGCAAGTTACTCACTCGTAGCCCTGCTACAAGACGCCTACAGTCATTGTAGCTGACGGTAGGCGTCTTGTAGCAAGGCTACGAAAGCTACGACACGACGTAGTAATTTAGCACGTTAATTTCATAATACCACAGAGAAGGTGTTTTTCGATCAAAGAAATGGTAAATCATCGTGTCAAAAAATGTGTTTTAATATAATCTCTGGAAATAATAACGCTTCCTTAGTAACGAGGACGGGTCCTCAGTCATTAAGGAGTTAAAGACAACACCAAGGAGGGTTACGATGATTGTACAGGACTCCAGAGACATATTTTTATAAGCCCGTGTTGGTTTAATCATCTAAGACAGAAGAATCTTATTTAGGTTACAAGTTTTCTTTGTATGACTCCCCTACCGAAGGGGATAAAATAATACAGTATAAACAGCTTCGCTGAGAGACGTGTTGTTTTTGTTTTCTGTGACACAATATGGATGATCTTTAAATAGCTACACCGGCTTTATATTTACGTAAGAGGCTGTATTGGCTGGCTTACTACTGAGCCCCTCCCTCCGTATAGTGAGCATATTCCTCCACACTGGTCCAATGCGGTTTGGTTGGGGGTAAGTAGCAAACACAAGTGTCGGAATTTTTTATGTCGCCCATGACCTCTGACGTGACATAACGACTGCCATCTAATAATAAAAGTCGAGTTCGTCGGCTTTTCGGGCCGTCTGAAGCACAGAAGCATTCTTGGATTTTTTATTACCAGCGGTCACCCATCCTCCTACCGACTGCGCCTGCTGTTGCTTAACTCTTTCGATCGCTTAAAATCTAAACAAGCAGATGACTAACCCATACTATCCTTCTTTTAGAGTTGCCTGTGAAATATTACATACGAGGTTTGGTTACAGTGTTGAAGAGTCATTTCTCCTCTTCTTCTTTCTCTTTCCTTTTTCAACCTCACTAGTCATCCTCTATCTAATGCTTCTTCTATTACATGTTCTGAAGCGGTATGTTATTATCGCAATATATCCACTGGCGTAATCATCATGTACCTTTTGCTTTTCAACAAGCCTTCATCTTGTTCCTTTTGCTTTTCAACAAGCGGATCTGTTACCTACGTAGCTGGTTGATGACAGCTTGCCTGGTGTTCCTAAGATCATGAAATAGTAAAAATTCCCGTTTATAATAAAAGTTAGTTAACTTTTAGTAAAACGTAAATCCCGGATTCACAATAGATCCCAAATTGCAATTAGTATTAAGAAGTGAAATAATTCCAGCTGATTCTATTGTATTCA
Source organism: Asbolis capucinus (assembly GCA_018249125.1). Lineage (NCBI taxonomy): Eukaryota > Metazoa > Arthropoda > Insecta > Lepidoptera > Hesperiidae > Asbolis > Asbolis capucinus. Next base: position 20,471 of record DWJZ01000697.1, read on the forward strand.
AGTTTTCAGACATATTTAACCATTAATGAATCGTTGTAAAACCCCAAAATCATATTATAATGTTCGTTAATTAAGGTCGACATTTGCATCAGAGAATTTCGCCGAGGAGTATTTTCATTCTGTTGTTCTATATCGAATTTGGGTCACTGTTATTTGGCAACTGTAACAGACTGTAATTGTAACAGATTATTACTGTAACAGACTGTAATTGTAACAGACTGTATTTGTAGCAAATTGTTACTGTAGCAGATTGTTATTGTAACGGATTGTTATTGTAACAGATTGTTTCCATAACAGATTGTTACTGTGACTGATGGTTACTGTAACAGGTTTTTACTACGTATATAACAGATTGTTATTGTAACAGATTGTTAATGTAACAGATTGTTAATGTAACAGACTGCAACTGTAACAGATCGTTACTGTAACAGACTGCAACTGTAACAGATCGTAACTGTAACAGATTGTAACTGTAACAGACTGTACTTTTAACAGACTGATTTGTAGCAGACTGTAACAGATTGTTACTGTAACAGACAGCAACTGTTAGAGACTGCAACTGTAACATACTGTAACAATAGCAGAGTGTTAGTGTAAGAGATTGTTACTGTACCAGATAGTAACTGTAACAGACTGCAACTGTAACAGATCGTAACTGTAACAGATTGTAATAGTAACAGACTGTACCTTTAACAGACTGATTTGTAGCAGACTGTAACAGATTGTTACTGTAACAGACAGCAACTGTAAGAGACTGCAACTGTAACAGACTGTAACTACAGCAGAGTGTTACTGTAAGAGATTGTTACTGTATCAGATAGTAACTGTAACAGACTGCAACTGTAACAGACTGCAGCTGTAACAGACCGTAACTGTAACAGACTGAAACTATAACAGGGTGTTACTGTAAGAGATTGTTACTGTATCAGACTGTAACTGTAACAGACTACAATCGTGTTAAACGCTTAGTATGTGTTAAAATGTTTAAAAAAATATACAATAATCAAATATGATTTCCACCGAATTGACTAATTTTATTTTAATGTAATTAGTATAATTTTTATCAAATACTCGTCTCTGTTTAAATATGCAAAATACGCTCGTATTCGTTAAATACCTGAAACAAGATTTATAAACAGCATTCATTGACATTGTAACTGACGCTAAATAATATTCCTGATGAATATACTATAGATATTGCAGAGTTATCAGTAAAACAATTTCGAAAAGCCATTTTAGTCGAAAGATATGTATATTTATACAGTAGTTTACGCTTCCAGTCCGCGGCTTCGCGTATGGTAGGTATTTTAAATTTCTATAAAATGTAACCCATGCGTTATACCAAACTATAATCTATCTTTGTGCCAAATCTCTTCCAGACTGGTTCAGTAGATTTTGCGTGAAGGAGTAACATCCATCTATCCATCTTCATAGACTTTTGCATTTATGTTAGTAGGATAGTAGGAAAAAGGATGACAAAGTCTTCTAGTAGAAACATTGTAACTGAATCCAATAGGTGTACTACTGAACACGGATATGTGTCCTAGAGGAAAGCTGCTCAACCTTTTTGACAGTCGGGCCAAGCTAAGGGATAATACATTTAATGCGGGCCACTAGTAAATCCTAGTTAATTACTTTCAGGACTTACGCAGAAAAAAAAGTCTAAAAACATACTAGCGCGGGCCACTTAAAATCCGTTCGCGGGCCACATTATGGGCGTTGAGCAGCCTTGTACTAGAGCATACTTCACCATGCTGCTCCAATGCAGGTTGGTTAACCTCTCGGTTTAGTGGCTAAGCAAGTCGCGGAAATTTTATTGCCACTCGATAGGTCTCCGATTTGGCGTAAAGTTTGCTATCTAATAAGAATCGGGACCGACGACTTTACGGTCCATCTGAAGCACGGCACCGCTCAAGACTTTTATCACCCGTCCTCCAATAAATCGTTCGCTGTTGCTCAACTTGGGTGATCAGTTAGGATAGATGCAAGACGACGGACGGCGAACACTTTAATATATCGCGAATGTACTCGTATGTACTAGGAGAATATAAATAGGATGCTTCCCTTTCATTGCAGAATTCAGCGTATCACCTCCAGACTTTTATTTTTATTAAACGTCGAAAATAGCGTAGCGGCCGACCGTTCTTTTCTAAATTGCATTTCACTGGTAAATTCCGTCTTCGAAATTTCGAATTTTATAGCATCGATGCAACAAACTAAACCACCGAGCCTTTTAAATCGACCTGGCTGTAAGATAACCTGCTTTTTGGATCTACAGCTTGGCTGGCTAAGGTATTACGTCCATAGATACCTATTACAGCTTGGCTTCAACCCAGTGATGGCCTACTGAGGCCTCTTGAATCAAGAAATTTTTGCCACTACCCAATATCCATTCTAACGAGCTTGCCCGTTGTCGCCTGACTGATCACTCTGGATCGACGGAACACATCAGGCAATTCAAATATAATGGTAAATAGCAATATTAATAAATTATTCTAAATTCTCAATAACATGTTAGTTTCATTGTATACGTGAAATTTAACCCATTCAAATATGAATTTCAAAATATTCGCAGATATTTTGAACACTTGCTTGATGTTCAGAATATCTGCAAATTAAATTTTCGCATCTGAGAAACCAAGTATTACATATACATCTATGTATATTAACATATTTATATGGACATTTTATTTTTCAACCGTAATAAATATGTAGTGATTAGTATTTATGTTAGGAAAAAAATTATTTAGGTATTAAAGGATTTTATTGTGGAATTCTGTTTGGTCCTAATATTTTCATTGCAACCATAACTGTCCCACTATACGGCTCGGGTTCGTAATGGGAAAGGTACAGGCCAAAGGACACACTTCACTTCACACACTTCACTTCACTTCATACTTTAAGAACATGGAGACCTCATTATGTTTTCTTTCACACCAGTAAGTGATAAGCAATTTCTGATACGCACATAACTTTCAAAATTAGAGGCACTCATGACTTTTTTTCTACTAGCAGTCAACCATCCTCCTGAAGACCGCGCTCGTTGTTACTTTTGCGATCTAACTGATCAAACAAACAGCCAGTCTATGAATGATCTAATATAGTTTCTTAAAAATATATAAAAGCTGTTTATTTTAGCTAAAAACTAAGTAAAACAGAAAAGAATTTCATGTTAATTTACAGAGAATTTCTTACACCCTTTTTAGATCAGACCAGTTCTTATAATGCGCACAATTAACGAGATATGTTACAGTTTCAAGTTGGAACCGCTTGTTCAAGACCCGTTCCAGTTCCTTGCGATAACTTTCAGCCGTTCCAACTCACAATCTGATCGTTCCAATGCCAGATAGTTTTATCGACGGCTGAAAGATGCTATCCCATTAATTTAACTTCAATAACTGGTAACTTCAGTTGCGGCGCATAGATTTATTCATTCAATTAATTGAACAATTAATTTAAGAAGAGAAGCAATTCATTTAAATTTGATTGCATGCATTCAATACACTATTAATGTTATTTATTTACAAATAATATCACTTTTTACTCTCATATAAGTGAATTCGGAAGAAGTGTTGTCCAGTGGTTTTGGAGTTGCCATACAAATTTTACCTATTATCCTGCGGGAACAAAGCCACTTCCTGGGATAACACCTATCTTATAACCATTCTCGGGTTTTAAACTTCGATTATGCCAAATTACATCTAAATCTGTACAGTGGTTTTTGCGTGAAACTGGAACAGACAGAGAATGAACGCAAAAAAAATGGTTTAGTATCTATATCGATAACAAAGGCTCCCTGCATTCAAATTTCCAAAAAATATTTAATGTGCAAAATTGACCCCGTTAAAGTTTTATTGTACTTCGATCTGGATTTTTTTCGATAAAAAATTGAAGTTTGTATGGGAATGTATGGAAATACAGATCTAATTTGCACCTTGTTAGGGTCAGTTGCCCTGACAAACAATTTAATGTAATTCTGCTATTTACAATAAAAAACTCACTCTTTACTTCCATTAATAACTCTTTATAAAACAATATTTTCAAAACATGGCGCCACATGTCACTATAATATCCAATCTGTTATACATTACATGAGATTTAATAACAATTATATTAAAGAGATAACTTTACTGTAATACTATAATTGTTGTCATATATATACAAATCGTGGTCCACTTTAAAAGTGATAAAAGTATACATATTTATCGCATCTTTCCTACACGACCACACTAACTCAACTATTAGCTCTTCAACTATACATGTATAGCTAAACCCAAGTGACTATAGAACCTTCTAAAGGGTCGTAGGCTCAGACGTGTTTACGACACACCCAAGTGTCCGAGGAAGAAATAAATAATGATAAACGCTCCCACCGCTTGGGAACATTGTGTATCGTACAACGAGAAAATGCAGCTGGAAAATAGGGCTAGAAATGTGAAATGTATACATATGTTGAACCGTTTATATCGCGACTTGTTTCGATTGAAAGCAATCGAAAAGCAACAGGCGTGCTATTGGTGACCGGTAGTGGCAAAAAAATCCTGACGACTTCCGTGCTATCGAGGGCACGTAAACCCGTCGGTTCCCATTAGGTAGCAACCGTATAATCGCAGAATAAAAACTTCTGACACTTTTTTTTACATATAAGTTAATGCTTGGCTACAATCCCATCTGATTGAAAGTGGCGTTGTAGTCTTACATGGTAAAGCGCATTAACTTTGAAGAAGCCTATTTCCTCTTGTTTTGGAGATACCTACTATATTATGGTTGGGTGGAAGTACGGTCACCAATCCTCGGTCACTAATCCTACCGACCGCGCCCGCTTAACTTTTTCGATCGCCCACAATCGAGACGAGCCGAGCTATAACGCTTAAAAGATATAATTCACACTTATTTAATTTTAATTACATTTTTTTATTAAAAAAACGAATCCTTTACCTATTACAGACACAAGTACGGTTTCACCCAGATTTAATTATAGATAGAAGCCATTTAGCTTGTTAAGTAGCACCTTACTCAACAATTATATTAAACTTTACTAATTTCTTTTTGTTTTTAACACAGTTCTAAAACAAATTTAACGCGGCAGGGTTGTTGGCACTTTCGTCCGAAGCGAAAGATCCCGGGTTCGAATCCATCCGGACATATTCATGTGACAGTATATTTGTTGAATCGGTGATAGCCTAGTGGTTAAGAATTCGGTCGAGTATGAACTCGGGGGATCCGGGGATCGGGGGATCGGGAATTTTAACAACACCGGGCGAAGTTAGTAGCAGATCGGGTGACTGCTTGTCGCAATTCATGAGCACTTCCGTGCTTTGGAGGGCATGTAGAGTACCAATGTAAGGTACCAATAGTATAACCCTCCCCCTATTTCACATGGAGCAGCGTGGTGAAGTATGGTTTAGGCCTCCTCAGTCATCAATGGGTTTAAGTCGTTTTGTTATTTGTATTCTCTCCGGAGGTAGGTTACAGCACCCTTGACAAATATGTTTTATATTATCGTTCACGACAAACTCTTATTAAAAATATATGGGAATGACCACAGGAAGACGTTTATTGCGGGAAAACAGAAGTAAAATTTTCCTGCACCAAATATCATTTCCATGAATTTTTGAACTAGCGTTAGGCGTACACGATAACAAAAATGACCAAAGTCCATAAAAAAAGGAAAATTTATGATTGGCTTGTAAAGAATTTAATGAAAATAATTAATTAAAACATGCATATTAATGATGCATGTTTCCCGGCACATTATTTTGACATGATTAATATCACGAAAATTTTGTTTACCTGCAAGGTCAACTTATCTACAAATATTTTTATACAAAAAGTGCAGTTATTTTTAAAACTTTTTTAATGTATAAATTAATGTCAAAATTTTTTGTTTTCCTAAATTATATTTACTTTGAATAGTACCTCAGTAAGTGAATTTTTGTAATTCTTTTTGAGGTTAATAAAGTTCTTAAACCATAAAATTCTTCGTGAGTAAATTCTTTATTCGGATATCACTGATATGGCCAAGTACAAACTGGGTATCTAATAATCTGTGATTTCTGTAGTCTAAAAGCCTCCAGCTAAGCTTAACGACTGCATACCAACAATTACAACTAAGACCGAAAATTATTCAATATTAACCTATTTAACTGAGGTACTCAAAGATGTTAATGGTTACTTAAATAGCTCCTTAGTACAGATTTTGTTTATAGAATCTATACCAAGGAGAGATTTTATACAGATTACTTTTATACAGACTCAGATTCGTTAAAATATATAAATAAATAAATCTTTGGACAATTCTAGCCATCTGATCGCAAACTAAGCATTATCTTGTACTATGGTGATCAGAAAAATGATAAACATACATATGTATATGTATAAATTATTAAATATTTATATATGTAAATATATATTTTTTACATTTAAACACATAAAAGAAACCCACCTGCTCATAACAGAAAAGTTTGTCCTCTGCGGGAATCGAACCCACGACCAGACATAGCAGTCAGATTCACTAACGACTAGATCAACAGGCCAGTCGTAATTAAGTTCTATACTGAGGAGAGATCTATTCTCAGAACCGCTAATGGTTACTTAAATCGATCAATAGGAAAGAATTACGAACTGCTTTGAATGCGGGTATAATTTTAAATATACATACTTTGCTCAAGGAAAAAAACATATCTTGGTATTTTTTTCCCGGTCTATAAAGGATGATAGGTGATTTGAAAGATTTATTGTCAGTCATAACCATATTGGTCGTCGTGAGAAATATTTGGACTAAGCAAATCACCAGGGTCAAATGATCATTGGCTGTCTTTTTACGGACTTCAAAAAAGGAGGTATTCAATTTATGTTTTCTTTTACTGCATATTTTTTAACTGGGTGGATCGATTTTTATAATTATAAGGTTTTATTTAACTTCCAGTGTATGTTTGTATATTAGTATGTTAGTTTATTAGTGTATTTGTTTCTTCATGTCAAACCTTGGAAGCTTAATTAGACCCACTGCCTTTTCCTCAACTCCCATTTTGTGGAGCCAACCTTGAACGTAGTATCAGGTCATGCTTGTCATAAAAATGCATTCTCGTCAGGATGAAAACTTTATGCAAAATTTACGGAATAATAAAAGGAAGTGGGAAATATAGTAGGAAATATAGTAACATACTAATATAAAAACATACACTAGTTAAATAAAAGCCTGCAAACTTGATTATGTCAATAATACAGTAATATTATGCAAACCAAAACAGTTTTTCCTAAGTTCATTGTAAACTGCGTTGTAGAGTTCTTGCAAGAACTGCATATTCATGTGCCTAGTGTGAATAATGAAGCGAGGCACTAGACAACAGTTTTTTGAACGTACAAAGAACTTTAAGATTGTTTGGGCTGTTTGTTTCTGCTTACTATGGAGCAAGGGTAACCTAGCTGAGGAGGTCTTTTTTTTGGTACCGAGGGGTAAACCTTCAAAAGGTACCCGGTATCATGGGAGCGACTCTCCGGGTTATATGGGATTTGTACCGCACTAAAATCCCCCCGGTGGCCTTCCTCAGCGCTACGCAGAGGACTCCGGGAACTCCAAAGGAACGCAACCGAGGTCGTCCTAGTGCGGTGCCCAGTGTTAAGCTCTTCTCGTATGGGATCTGAAGTCCTATACCTGGTCTTTGCAGTTTTCGGCGGTATGCGGCCACACATACTGCCGTTCTTCCCGGGGTTGCCGTTGGGCGGTTCGAGCTTCCACTCTGGCCGCCCTCAACCCCGAAAGCTGAGGAGGCCTAGAGTACTCCAATGCTGGTTGATGGAGAGGTGACGCAAGCACAAACGTAGCGTATGGCAAAAAATTGCCACTTTTATTTAAATTGTGCTTGCCTTAATTGCCAAAAATTTTACTATAAATAAGTTAGCACTTGATTACGATCCCACCTGATGGTAAGTGGCTATGAAGTCTTTGATGGTAAAGCGTGTTAACTTAGTAGAAGCCTATTCACTCTTGACTTGAAGACATTTATATTGTAATTGAACGGGAACACCGACACAGGCAACTTATTAGGAATAAGTAACTAAGGTAAGGTAAGAATTACGGTAATTATTAATTTTAATTTTGTATAATGTCTTATGAGAAATAAATAATCTTTAAACCGATGTGTTGAAAGTTATTAAGCTGTCCGAAGGCCTTTGAAATGCTTTACGGGTGCTCTCTTTGGATAGAAATCGGGGTTGACGTCTTTACGTGCCCTGTGAAGCACCCAAGCGCATATGAATATTTTCCACTAGCGGTCACTCATCCTCGTACAGACCGTGCCCGCTGATGCTTAATTATTCCGATCATTTATAGTCGACACAATCTGTCCAGCTATCAGTGCTTTGTTCATACTATCTAATTAACTTAAAAAGCGGTGATAACCTAGTGGTTAAGAATTCGGCATCCTACTCGCGGGATCCGGGTTTCGAATCCCAGGGTGCGCACTTCTGACTTTTCGGAGTTATGTGCGTTTTAAGCATTTTAAATGTCACTCGCTATAACGGTGAAGGAAAACA